>JAUMHQ010000058.1:8648074-8662209 GCA_032361165.1 Enteromius paludinosus
AGAAAATAAATGTATAAATGCATTTACATGTAAATACTTTCAAAATGTAAACTGTATGTGTGTGTTTTAATATAAACTTAATAAACAAACACAGCATAAACGCATATATATTGTAAAGAAAAACTTTTATTTTTACTTTTATTTTATTTTTCGCGATTAATCATTCGACAGCACTATTGGCTTGATAATATACAACATTTTAATCCCCCCAAAATTGTGAAAATAAAGTATTTTCTGTTCATTTTAGGCATTTTCTGAATTATAGAGTAAAAAAAAAATGAGATACCCGAATTTTAAAAGTAATGTTATCCAGTGTTTAGATTTTTGTACACAAATGTATGCAAATTTTTAATGAAAGAATGATACATTTGCACATCTAAACTTAACATTTTCTAAAAATGTTTGCAATTATCAATCAGCTGGGAAAGTAAGGCGATAACTATATATATATATATATATATATATAAATTTTTTTATACCCTATACATCTGTAGTGTCTTGCCTGGAAATATATTCCTGGCATTTGAAAGTGTACACTAAATAATATTTTATTAAGTTGTGCTATTTAAAACATTCTGAAAGATAGATAGATAAATAGAGAGATCTTGATAGCAGTATCTATAAATAGGGTATGTAAAAGATAGCCGGTGCTTGCAGACCCTAAAAACACTGTTAAGCTACAGCAAGCCTGTTCTTTGTCTTCTGTAAGTGTTTGGATTCAGACCACTGTGTTCCAGTGAAAGTTTGTCTCTTCAGGTCCACATAAACTTCCAGTGAAACGCTGTATAATCAGTTGAGCGAGCACACAGGGGAGAAACAGCATGAGGCGCGAGCTCTTGTACTCTTGAGTTTGAGTTCAGATTATCACGTGTCCTTCACATCCAAACACTTTTACTGTGCCAGCTGGGAGGAAAGGAAATATCCGTTTCTCTAGAACACTGTGTGTTCAAATGGGAACTCTAGTGACTTGATGATGTGCCATGAACTTTATGAACATGCTACTATTATTGTGCGAGAACATTTACACAGTTACACACAATGTAAAGTTTACTTAGTGAAAGGGTCTACATCCTGAACCCTGACCAATGTTCTTATCAGACTTGATTGTGTCTGGATGTTAAAGGAACAGTTTATTGTTTCCTTGCTCTCATGTTGCTACAAAAGATGAAATATTGAATATTGTACTGGTCATGTATTCCAATAAAAATGACAATGAATGAAAACTTGTAAAACGATCATAAAACTATCATAATAAAACTATCATAAAAACAATAGTATATACCACTTGTGTGCAATAGCTCTCCTGGAGCTATGCAATAACATTATGTAATGAACGATATGAAACTTTCATTACTGATTGATAATCTTTCAGTCCAGTGTGATGTTGCTGGATCATTGATTCTGGGAACCAAACCAGGCAAGGTTCTTTTGAACAAATCTCTTGTCAACATGCAAAGGACAACTATCATCATATAAATATTTTCAGTTCATAAAAACGAATAAGACTCAAAATATCAACATGTAGACCATATTTAAGGTGCTTGATTTATCACTTTGAAGCTTGACATCTCCAGTCACCCATTTGCTTTTATATTAAAAAGACTGTCCAAAATATTTGCCAATATTTAGTGCTCTATGCAAGAAAAGCTATAAGTACAGTAATGCCATATAATGCCATATTTGCATTCAAACTTCTTGTTTGCTTGTACCAATTTATAAAAATTGTGCAAATCTTCCCGGCAGGTTTCAGCAGTCCTGTGGTGCCAATTGCTCCTGTCCCAGGAGCACCTTTAACCCAGTGTGTGGGGAAAACAACATTGAATACATCTCACCCTGCCATGCCGGCTGCACAAACTTCACCATGGATCCCAAAAACTCATACAGAGTCCAGGTAAATAAATCTGACAACCAAAGCAGAAACTGCTCATGAAATGTCCATACCTTTATCTCAAACCAGAACAAAGCTGCTGCATAGATCCGTCCACCTAGACCTTTATTTAGCTCATTACTGGATAGCAGCTCAACGTGAGTCTCTCTGCTGCACTAGTGACACTGAGCAAATGCCCCGTCATGGTCCGTTAGAGATCAATGGGTTGAGTCCAATCAATCCCTAATTAGTAATACTTCCTGGAGGAAGTGCTTCGGGGACTCGGAAACAACTTTTGAGTGTTAAAGCTTCTGTATAATTGCCCAGCAAGAGACTTACAGGAGCAGCAGCTGATGATTAATTATTCTATATGACGCAGCACATATCATACCATGAGGTAATTATAGTGAGAAATACACTTGGGGCTGGACTCCCTTGATTGTTGAATTGAACAAAGCAGGCAGTCGAGGACACTGTGTCATTGGAAGTCGACAGAGCACAAAGCAAGCATTGTAAGTGTTAGTATTAGCTGCATCAATGAAATCTTGTTAGCTGTTGTTCTCTTTATAATAATAGTATCCTTTGGCTATCACTTGTAATGATGTTTGTAATGAAGGTAAGCATTATTGGTTTCTTGTTTCACATTATACTTTTACATTGTGTAGTTTTTGAGATGTCACACTATTTTGTGACAGGTGAATCTTTTTTATATTGTGTATTTTAATACATAGCCTTTTATATAACATTTGGAAAGCGTTCTTTCATGAAAAAAGGCCTATATATTTACTTATTCATTCATTATAAATTAGTAGTAGTAATATATTCATAAATTGGTAAATATATCATAAATTAGTCATTTAATTTCATTTAAAGACATGTAGATTTGTGTGTGTGTGTGTATGTTTCTCAAGTAAAAATAATTACCAATATTATATCCTAATATCCAATATGCTTCCACAGGTTTATAGTAACTGCCAGTGTATTCTTGGTATGGGCACAGCTAAGCCTGGCCCTTGTGCCAACAGCTGCCCTCACTATCTACTGCCTGTAATGCTCCTTATATCTCTGGCTGGATTTATAGCCAGCCTAACACACAACCCCATCTACATGATGGTGCTCAGGTGAGAAACAAACGTGCATGCCAACATACAAACACCAAAACACTGCATGTGGTGTAAGAACTTAAAATATAAGAAATCTCACGTTTTTATTCCTTATTTTACTCATTCTGTCTTTATCTACAGGTCAGTCCCTTCAGAAGAAAAGTCCTTTGCAATTGGAGTTCAGTTTATGCTTCTGAGGGTTCTGAGTACGTCAAATAAAAAAACACCATACATTTTTTTTTTACTTTTAACTTTATTTATTTGAATTAAAAAATAAAATTTAAATGATAAGTGTAGACAGCAATAAATGTATAGAAAAACATATTTCCCTAAAATATATCCTCGAAACAAGGTAAATGATAATACACAGAGAGGAATAGAGAACCGTGGTCAGTGTAAATGAGTCTCAGATGAGGACACTTTTTCTGTGCAAGTTCAATACTGTAAGTACTGTAGCTCCCCCTTCTGGCCATACAAAAGCATAGCTACTGTGTGAGGGGTGCAATCAATTAACCAATCTCTGCTATACTTCCTTAATCTGAGAATATTATTACAAACTATCTATGCCTTTTTGGTATTTTAGTAAATAGTTTTTATATTTGTAGTAAAATTGCATTGAATTGTTCTCCCTCTTTGCTCAGCCTGGCTGCCAGCTCCAGCTCTGTTCGGGATGACCATAGACTCCACCTGTATCTGGTGGAAAACTGCTTGTGGGAAACAGCAAGGATGCGGTTACTATGACAACAACCTCCTTAGAAACAGGTAAGGATACGTTCTCTTTTGATCTAAATGCATTACGAAGGTTTTGAATTAAGCGAGCTTAAACAAATATTCACTCTGCATTTATTCAGCCAAACAAGGCTAAAACAGAAAGCAGACTGTATCACTTAGTGTTAGCAAACTAATTAGTAGCACTGATGATGATCATGATGACTTGTTGCAGGTATCTAGGACTGCAGGTGGGCTATAAGACATTAGGCATTGCGCTCCTGGCATTTATTGGCTGGAAAATGCAGCGGACCAGAGAGTACAGCTTAGAGAATAAGCCAGAGGGACTCCTGTGATGCCTCAGCTCTGCTCAACCCATCGCAGCTCACTCAGTGAGCTGAGCCCCTGGATATTTCTTGTCAGAAACCCCTCTGGCTGGAAATGAGATGAATTCAGTTTGGACATTTCTCAAGTTGCACACTAACTTCTTGGGTATTTATTTCCACCTGCATGTTCGCGGGGGCCATAACTGGACAGATTCAGGGATTTTCCACCTTCACAGTTATTTTAGTATTAATAATTAACTACATATAGCACTCAAAACTATTTATCATACTTTATAGCCACAGTTCTCATCAACGGATTAAGATTTAGGGCTGTGGCATCTTTGGGGACGTCACAAAACTTGTGACAGAAATGTTTATATATTGTCCTTGGCTTTGGTATATAAGAAAAAAACTTTTTTGGTCCATCTGTATTTGAAAACTATGCGAAGGATGTGGGGTGTGCTCTTGATACCCAAAATGCACACAGATTTGTGTGACAAAATGTGTATGTGTGTGTAGCTTCAAATAATTATAGTAGCTCGTAGCAGATTTAAAATGTTACTTTCAGATGTGAAGACATTTTAAAAATAGGCATCAGATGTTTGTAAAATATATTTTTATACCTGATATCACTGTTTTATTATACACTTTGTCCATACTTTTTTTTTTTTTTGCCACGTTTCTTAATATAAATGACAACATGCTTTTCTAATTGCTGCTTAGAATAATGAATCGTGACTTTCTAAGTCTTTATTATTCAGTATATAACATTTATTTACTAATGTGTAAGTTATTTCAAATATAACATTTGTTCACAATTTGATGTTTTATTATTTGCCCATTGGCTGATCTTTAATGAAAGCCAATTTCTGTCGGATAAGATTTTTGACTTTTATCTACTAATTATGACTTTATTTCAGTTTGTCATAATTTTTTTTTTTTTTTAATCACTTAATTTCACTGTCATAAGTGACATTTTGTCGTAATTGACTTTTTATCTCAGAATTTCATTATGACTTTATCTTGCAATTTTGGCACTTCATCTCATGGCAATGACTTAATATCTCATAATGTCAACTTTTATCTCATACATTTTTTTAATGTAAATTATGAAAAAGTCACAATTATGATTTGCAAACCCATGATTTCAGTGCATGTTGTTTAGACTAAAAGAACACTATGACACAGCTCTTTTCCCTTTACATTAAACACATTTATGAAGCTCACAATGTAGTAAATACAGAGAGAGAGAAAAAAAAAAGGATTTTAGGAGATGAACATATTGCCCCTGGGGGTTGTCAAATTTCATCTGATGTTACACTGGACATTTAGCATCATCAATAATATTATTAAAGTTACTAAGCTATGTAAACAGATTCACCAAACTTGCAAAATTACAAATTATTAGCAATTGGTTAGTTATTGTGATCTATATTTTTTTTCTTCTATTAGCAAAATGGGAATTATTTCCAAGTACCCCCTGGAGCCAATTTAAGTACCCCCAAGGTAGGTACACACAGCCCTAGTTGGGATTTTAGATCACACAAGCAGATTTTTATATTACCAGCTCTGAGATTTAACCACTACTGAAGCCCAGGCACCTACCAATTAACAAATACATCATGCGGTGTCAAGATTAGCCTGTAATAACATAGATAGATCTATATATATATAATCAGAAGCAGAGACTCTCCAGAGCTTACGCTGGGTGGGCGATACAGCATGACGTCATGTTCCGTGGGTTGATACAGCATGACGTCAGACTCTGTGTATGTTGATACAGCATTACGTCTTGTGTGTGCGTGAGAGCGAGAGAGAAAGAGAGCGAGCGAGAGAGGTGAGGCCGCGCATGCGCAGCAGCTACCCAGCTTGACAGCCGATCCAGTGCAGCATTCCAGTTTCCTAACGCACAGGAGCGCCGCTTTTTCCATCGCGCTGCCCCATCCAGACATTCACACCGGTGGGAACACGCTGTTAAAAAACAAGCCCTCAAACATGTCTGTGGGTAATGACTTTGGAAACCCTTTAAGGAAATTCAAACTCGTCTTTCTTGGAGAGCAAAGCGGTGAGTGTCATATTGGAATTGCCAAGGGAAGTTTTAGTAATGAGGATTATTATTGATTATTTACAGGCGTCTGTATGCACCTGCTTGACTTGAACATGACGAAGAAATTGTATTAAACATCAGATTCATAGACCGGTGGATCTCATCTGTTATGAGATTCACATATTCAATTTGATTAAAGTTTATTTTTTTCGTGTAAATAATCACTATATATCTAGTAATCAGCCTTTCTGGGGTATTTGCATTCGTTTTCTTTAGATATTTACTGCTGAAATGACAAAGAATATATGTATTTTTTTACATTTATTTAATGCCAGTTCAACTAAGTATCAAGTTTAAGACTGTTTAAAGATATTTAATTCGTATTTATTTCACAATACTGACTAAATTCTTTTTTTTTTTAATGCAAAAATAAAAACTATTGTTGTGAATAACTGGATTTCATGAATTTTAACAGAGATGGGTGCTGCAGTCAAGCATCTAAAGTCTTTGCCTGTTTTTTATAATGTACGATTAAGATGGCATAAAAGTTTCATAAAGGCCCATTTGAATGCATCGGCAGACTCCAGCATTGTGTAGAATGTAGCTTGTGCACTTACAGAACAGAATGAATAAATAAATAAATAATCTGGATGTTGAGACACACCCAGTGTGTGCCATTGAGAGAACTTGTGTAGCTGCAGCCTGCAGACTCTGCCTGGTATCGTTTCTCTGTGATGACAGTGATGACTAGGTCAGTTATCCACTGGTATGGTTGAATGAGTCCTAGCATTGTGAGTGATGTGAGGAGGTAGGTAAGTTAATGTTTAGCAGGGCAACTCAGCTCTGATTTCCCCTGGCATTCTGCCCCCTGTCGTCACTCAAAACCTCCTACCAGATGAATTGAGCCTCCAGAATGTCTTAGCAGTCCTCAGATCTGTGGGACTTAAGTCTGGGATTGCGCTGCGGAGAGTATGATTCACACTGTGAGAGTAAACAATGGATGCTGCCATGGTACGGAGGCACTGCTTCTCTCCAGGGATTCTGATCCCGGCTTTATTTTGTTGTCTGCATCTGAAGCCTTTCAGAGATGTTGTGAAGTAGCAAAAAGACCCTCCTCACAGCTTTTTGTGGATTTCTCTGGGTGTTGTTGATCCATGCTGAATGTGTATCAGCTTGTGGATCTGTTCCAGTCGTTACTTCCATAAACTCTCAACTTGTTAGGCTGCGGCAGCACAGATTTTCTCACTGTAAAGAATTCTGCTTTTTCAGTAAAATTCGAGAGAATGGTTACATGTACACACTGTATTGTTTAAAAGTCTTCAATTGTTTGTCTCTTATGCTCATGCTTCACAAATACAGTGAGAAATAGTTAGATTAGATTGTAATATTATTACAATCTAAAATAACTTATCTTTTTGAATATATTTTAAAATGGGCTTTATTCCTGAAGCTGAATTTTAAGTAGCTATTAGCTACTGCAGTCGTCTGTGTCAAACAATCCTTTAAAAAAGATTTAAATAACATTTCCTGTTTTAAATGTTAAAAACAGTTGAGTTGTTTAATGCCTTTAGTGCTTTTGGTGATTACTATGACACATAAATTGAATGTGTCCTTACTGAAGAAATTCTTAAATTATTATCATTAACATTTTATTCTTAATTTTTCTAATTCATTAGATTTAATCTGTTGTGATTTTATAAATATAACTTCATATAAATTTACAGATTTTCCTCACACTTATCAACTTATCCAAAAATAAAAAGAAATAAATAGAATTTATATAATGATATTAATTATATTTATATAATATAATTTATACAGTATATTATAGAAATGTTACATTTGTGGTGTTCCCAGTCAAAAATGATCGGCCTACAAAAAATTGTCTAAAGTTATGATGATCTATTATCACCAAATATTGGATGAAATCTTTTTATTGGTGTGTTTTATTTGTAATTTTTGTTTTATTAGCACATTTTGTATTTGGTTTTGGAGATGGCTGATTGTATGCCTCATTGATCTGAGGTTATGCGCCTCAGTCTTTTATACAATATTGTCAAATTTATTCACAAATCAATATTTCTTTCACTTTGATCTCATCTGAGATCAATGACTGATCTATGAATAGTCCCCCCCCCCACCCCAAACAATAACAACAACAAACTGTGCTACTTAAAAAAGACAAGTCACCAAAAACACAGAATGCAAGATTTGTTATTAATATAGTGCTAGTGATAATATAGTGAATAATATAAATGAGATTTAGCAGCAGTTTTTAAGAAGCCAGCCATTTTTGACCGTGATAACCAAATTAGGTAAAGGATTTTCAATACAGTCTGTCAATCAAGACATGTCTAAACACAGTCCTTTTAGAAACAGGTGATCTCTTATAGTCAGAGGCATCCACTTATGGAAAGCCTGCGAGACAGCTGCAATTACTGCCGAAAGGCTTTAATATGTTGCCTGTGACTTAAGGGAGAGATAAGCTGAGAGGATTCGTATTGACCAGCACAGACAGTGAAGTGTGTGTTAGCTAGTATCACTGATAAAAAAAGTAAACGACAGTGTACCTTTTTTTTGTTGTTCTGTCTGACAGAATCAGCCATGTTGCACTACTATGGTTTAATAAATTATTGTTATTATTATTATTTATTAACCATTTAAATTCATTGGTTTGCATCTTTGTCACTAATTCAGGCAGAGGTAGTCTCTGGTTTCAACCTTTGCCAGTAAACACAGTATATGTCAATATGCATGTTGTTGATGTTGAGGACGGGCAGCGATGTTTCATTCCACATGTTCCTTCTCTCTGCCTCTTATTTCCTTTAGAGACACTTAATGCAACCATTTGTAGAGCAATTTGAGACATGGTATTGATTTTTCTCTTCAACTCTTCTTTATGGATCTTTTTGCCCTTTTTGTACATCAGCACACATCTGAACAAAGATAAGAAAAGTTAGAACGTTAATGCATAATTGAAACATACACCACACATTAATGCGTTCTAGTTTGAAGCCTGCTGTACAACATAGATAAAACATGTTCAGTATTGTGCTGCTTTAGCATTTACAAATTTAGATTAACACGAGGGTGCAGTACATTATATATTTTAATTCATTGTGTGACCTATCCCTTTTCTGAGTCTTGATTTTGTTTATTTATTTAGGAATAAATTTATATATATATATATATAAATGACATCATAAAAGTAGTCCATATGTGACCCGGGACTACAAAAAGTTTTAAGTGTCAGTTTTTCAAAAATGTAAGATTTATACATCCTATTTCAATATTTAAGCTTTACATTGATGTATGACAATATTTGGCTGAAATACAATGAAAAGATTCAGATTTGAAAAGTGAGTGTGCAAAAAAAACAAAAAATTTTTATTTTATTTATTTTTTTTTTTTTTTAGAAAATCGCCTATAAAATTGTCTAAATGAAATCCTAAGTAATGCATATTACCAATCAAAAATTACGTTTTGCTTATATTTACAGTAATAAATTTACAAAAAATCTTCATCGAATTATTATTTTATTATATTATCTTTACTTAATATCCTAATGATTTACTTTGCTACTTATGACTGGTTTTGTGGCCCAGGGTCCTATTATGACTTGTGCAATATGTTCTGATGATAGTCTTGTGAGAGCAAAAACAAAGCATAAATTTAGGCACTATGTACTTCTATTCTTCTTCACCTCCACTGCAGCTTTTAAACCAAATATGGCTCCTAAGATTCAAAACTAGAACAAATTTGCATATCACTATGCATTAGACCAATTCCCTGGGGTCCGATGCCAGTGCACGCAAACGCTGCAGGTTGAGTGCACATTTCACCTATCTGCCAAATGTGTATAAACATATACATTCCTTTGAGTGTAAAGTACAATATTTTCCAGCTCAAGCCTGCTAATGTCAGCATATTTCTTAATTACCACACACATTGCAAATGCAAAGTCATTACAGGCAATCAGTGCTTTAAAAATGTATGCAAGTCCTATCTGCGCTTTGAGTGGCCAGAATGCACAGACAGCGTTTTGTTACGCAGGTGTAGGTGATTACTCGATTGAGATATTAGGGAAGGGAAGTCAAATTTAGTGAGTGGTTGGATTCAATATGGAAACGGAGATAGTGGAGAAGTATCGGGACTGCATGTGAATGAAGATAATCCAAAGTGTGGAAAGGAGAATGCTGCCGCTCATATATCTCATTTAAATGGCTCTGGATTGGGAAGGCTTTGCGAGAAGCTGTCCAAGGTGCTGAATACCCCTCTTCCCCCGACCCCCCCCCTCCATCCTGACTCCATCTGCAGGACACGTGAACGCTGTTCTGACTTTAGCTTCCTGGTTGGGGTTGTAGAGAAAGTAGGTCTCTGAACACGTCTCCAGTCACTATGAGGAAGATAGTGGAGCGTTATCATGCTGCAGCACGCACTTCGCCACTTCTGAAATCTTTCATGTCTCGTTTTTTTTAATGTCTTACTGGTTCCAGACATGTTTAAGCTGAGAAAATGCATCTAGTTTGACTGGCTCCATGTTGGCTGTGTTTCTTCACTTGCCGCATGTTAAAAATAATTGCAGTCGTGAAACCTGGCTGATCAGAGGCCATCATTTATTAATGGCGTGAACCGGGCTGAGGGAAGCTGAAATGGCAGAGAGGGAGAGAAAAAAAGCAAAAAAAAAGCAATGACTAGTCACCATGTTCCAGCTCACAGAGCTCTGTTACAGTCGTCTGAAGGAGTGTCATGGGGGAGTTCTGTATTATTTTGGTGGCGTTAAGAATCCCAGTGGTGCTTGTCGTCTTCACACAATGGTGCATGGGAGTCTTTACTAGCAGTCTGAAAGATTTAAACAGCAAGAATGCAGTCTGAACAGACGGCCTCTGAGAATAAATTTTATAAAATTATATAATAAAAAGTAATACTACGTACTTGGTCAAAATTAAGATTCTAATTATATAATTTAAAAAAAGTAATACTCACATGGTTAAAATGAAAAATATCATAAGATATATATGCAGTGTATATATACAGCTGCTGGTCATATAATGAGAATATCTTCAGAAAGTTGATTTATTTCACTAATTCCATTCAAGAAATGAAACTTGTATAATGTCTACATTCATTCCACACAGACTGATATATTTCAAGTGTTTATTTCTTTTAATTTTGATAATTATAACTGACAACTACTGAAAACCCCAAATTCAGAAATTAGAATATCACCAATGCAAAGAAAGGATTTTTAACAATCTTGGCCAGCTGAAAAGTATGAGCATGTACAGCACTCGATACTTAGTTGGGGCTCCTTTTGCCTGAATTACTGCAGTCGATCAGTCTGTGGCACTGCTCAGGTGTTATGAGAGCCCAGGTTGCTCTGATAGTGGCCTTCAGCTCTTCTGCATTGTTGGGTCTGGCATCTTCCTCTTCACAAGATTTTCAATGGGGTTAAAGTCAGGCAAGTTTGCTGGCCAATTAAGAACAGGGATACTATGGTCCTTAAAGCAGGCACTGGTAGCTTTGGCACTGTGTGCGGATGTCAAGTCCTGTTGGAAAATTCAATCTGCATCTCCATAAAGTTGGTCTGCAGCAGGAAGCATGAAGTGCTCTAAAACGTCCTGGTATACAGCTGCATTGACCTTGGACCTCAGAAAACACAGTGGACCCACACCAGCAGATGACATGGCACCCCAAACCATCACTGACTGTGGACACTTTACACTAGACCTCAAGCAACGTAGATTCTGTGCCTCTCCTCTCTTCCTCCAGACTCTGGGACCCCAATTTCCAAAGCAAATGCAAAATTTACTTTCATCAGAGAACATACAGTAACTTTGGACCACTCAGCAGCAGTCCAGTCCTTTTTGTCTTTAGCTCAGGCGAGCCGCTTACACTTTTTTTCTACCACATCTTTCCCTTCCCTTCGCCTCTCTATTAATGTGCTTGGACACAGCTCAGTGAACAGCCAGCCTCTTTTGCAATGACCTTTTGTGTCTTGCCCTCCTTGTGCAAGGTGTCAATGGTTGTCTTTAGGACAACTGTCAAAACAGCAGTCTTCCCCAAGATTGTGTAGCCTACAGAACTAGACAGAGAGACCATTTCAAGGCCTTTGCAGGTGTTTTGAGGAAATTAGCTGATTAGAATGTGGCACCAGGTGTCTTCAATACTGATCCTTTTCACAATAATCTATTTGAGATACTGAATTTGGGGTTTTCATTAGTTGTCAGTTATAATCATCAAAATTAAAAGAAATAAACACTTGAAATATATCAGTCTGTGTGGAATAATTGAATATATTATACAAGTTTTACTTGAATGGAATTAGTGAAATAAATCAACTAATTATATGACCAGCACCTGTATAAATAAACTACTTATTGTATAATCATATAATCACAGCCACTTTTAGTGTAACATTCAATTGACACACATTTATGTTTCGTTTTTACATTTAAAATTCATTTAAAATTATTTACATTTAATTATAGGTATCCAAAGTTTCCTGTGAATCTTTAATTAAAAAATTTTTTTTACACAACTGTAAAAAAAAAAAAAAAAAGCGTTTTAATATTTTTCGCTTGTTTGTTTGTTTTTACATTCAAGTGGTTGTGATGATGATCTTGTAATGTATAATTTTAGAAAGTACAATTAACTAAAAATCTAAAGTAATATTGTCATATTGTATAAGTAAAATTGTGAATCGTAACTATTTAAAACAATTTAAAAACTTTATTTTAATATATTTTAAAGTGTAATTTATTATTGTGTTATTCAGTTGTTAAAATACTTCAATGATAATAATAATTTAGATTTTTTTTTTAAGTCTGTGACTTTAAAGTATTAGTGTATCCTTGCTGGATAAATGTACAAATTTATTTAATTAACAACAAAAACAGCAAAAATCATACTAACCCCTATAGTTTAGTCTATTTGACACATAGAAAATAATAAATGAGATAAAGGAGAATGACTGCAGAATGAATCTATATATATTTTTGACTAATCCAAAGGCCGTTCTGTGGACAAATTTAGTTAAATACTTTTTGGGTACTGAATGAAGTCGGCAAGTTCGATTTTGTAATTCTGTGGTCTGTGAAGTCTGTTCACATTGAGGAAGCAATCTCCTGCCAACTTCCTGTCTCCGAATAATGAAACAGGCTATTGTGAGATTGTGTCACACTGATCACTCACATTTACTCATAGTTGCCTAAGGCAGCCTGCAGTTTGTTATCCCACATAAATCCTTCCAAAATATCAGCTGTTTATTGGCTCAGATTATTAGTCAACACTCAATGAAATTGACTGGCTTGAGCTGATTATAGTACAGACCACTGTGATGATGCTAACATGTTGCCCACATACATTTGCTGACTCACTGAGCCAGTAGCACAGGCATGGATCGGCTCATAGACACCCTCAGAGAGCGAGCAAATGCGTCAATCAGCATGTCTCCAGGCAACAGTGTTCAGAGAAAATGAAACCAGTATTGCTGTACACTCACACAGCAGGTCAGGGTTAGCGCGTACCACAAGAAGTCTAATTTATTCTTCCTATTGATTCACTCTGACGTTTGCTCAAGATTTTTAAGATAATCACACCGAGTTAAACCGAAATGTTCTTTTCACTAGATTTTACCTGTTCTTCAGATGTGATAAAGGCATCCTACTAACAAGATCAGCTTCTTTTTTACACTGTGCTGACGAACATTCAAACTAATGAACTTGGTGTTGCATGTAACCAGCTGTTTGATGTCAGAACATCTGGTCCAGAGTGTTTATAGTACAGCCACTCACTGCATTATCTACCAAACTGACTACCAGATCTGCCACATTCATGTTTAATGTCAAGATAATCTGAAAGACTATGAATTGTGTTTGACTCCAGAAGTTAAAGGACATCTTTTGAATGGATTATTCTTATTAATTCCACTTTATAGTCGGAATTATAGCTCTTAATGTGCTGTGGTAATAACTAAAACATATGCACTACTGTTAAGTTCTTTTTTTAAAGGTGCCATAGAATGCATTGAGAGAATATTTTAAATTATTCTCTGATATGTACATAGAAGGTATGTAGCTTAG
>JAUMHQ010000058.1:8662309-8674725 GCA_032361165.1 Enteromius paludinosus
AGTAGGAAACGATGGTGTTTGAGACTCACAGTATGTTATGTCCATGTACTGAACTGTTATTATTCAACCATACCAAGCTAAATTCAGTTTTCCATTCTATGGCACCTTTAAGAATTGTTTTTCTCCTGACCTTTATCACAGGAAACATTAAAGATACGTGTAATGTTAGAAAAAAAATCTCTTTTAAATAAATGATCTTCTTTGGAAATTTTGTATTCATCAATAAATTCTAGGGGGGGAAACGTAGCATGGTTTTCAAAATTAATTACAAATATGAAATGTTTATTTTTATGAGCAGCAAATCAGAATGATTTCTGAAGTATCAAGTGACACTGAAGACTGGAGTTATGGCAATTAACAATTAATTATATTTTAAAATGTATTCAAATGTAAATCGTTATTTTATTCTAATACTAATATTTCACAATATTGCTACTTTTACTGCTTTTTTTTAATTAAATAGATTTTAACCTTTAAACAAAAAAAAAAAGCACCCCATACTTTTGAAGGATAGTAGATCCAATATGCTGAGATAAATCATTATTAATTATTAATTGATTAAAATGTTAAATATTAAAAATAAAAAAATGTTGCGTTACTTCACTTGTACATGTGAGCTTTTTGTTGTTTCATTTTTAGCACAAGATGATCATTAGAACACTCTCAAGTCATGCTGAATTGTTTAAATACATTGCATTTTATTGTGATACAAAAATCATAATATTTATTCAAATATGTTTCCTAAAACGGTCAAAGAAATAACACAAAAATAGAAATCTTTTTAAGTAGGGGCCTCTTTCGATAGCTATGTGGATTTTATCCACCATCATGCATCAGGTAAAACCGTTTCTCTTTATTTTTTTTCCTCTTAGAGAAACACCTGCAGAAATGTGATCAAACACTGTATGCAGTGTGTCAAGACCATCATGCATGCATAAAAGCAAACTTTTCAAAATGATCACTTATAACCTTCCATATTCTCACTCATCTTTGCTTTTTTTTATTTTCATTTCTTCAGCATATCTTTAGATTTTTCGATTTTGATTAATTATTTTTTTTTTTTATCACCCTATGCACAAATGGAAAGCTCTCTAATTATAAATCACCCCTTGGTGATGGGTTAGCTTTACCAATACCACAAGCCTTTCCCTCTCTCTCTCTCTTACACAGCACTCTCTTTAATGTTCATAGATGCCCTCTTGCATCCTAATGAGATTCTCAAGCAAGTTTTCTTTGTCTCCTCTGCTCTCTTTCTGTTGTTCATTATTTCCGGTCTTTTCTTTTTTGTGCTCCTATACTTTCCCTTGAATATTTCCTCTCTACCGCTCCCTCCCGGCTCATTTTGTTATTTTATACTCTGTATCATTTTAGCAAAATGGCCTCTAAAAAGCCTTCCTCATTTGTCTGTCTAGGATCAATATGGCTTTCATTAGTTGCCTTGTATTCAGCTGAATCTGATAACGCATTATAAACTTACATTACAGCAGGCTTGTGTTCCTTTTGTGGTATAATAGCATCCAGTCAATGGATTAAAATGGCAGAGTGTACAAAATACATACAGGTGTTTTAATAATAATTAATATACATTTTGATATGTTTTTTTAGTTGTGACTTAGACGTGGCTAATATTTTCTATTACAGACTTTCTGATATATTTCTGATAGGTCTGTAGTTTATTTTATTTTTATTATCAGAAGTGTAATAATAGCACAATTTTTTCTATAGACAATAGCTGAGTGAATTGGCAACCGAGTGAGCTGAAAGCGACTTTGCTTCCACATGTTATTTTTCAACATCTATATTGAAAATCTTTCTTACAGCCATACATGTAGCACAGAAAAAAAAGAAAACCAAAGTCATTTTTCTTTTCACCTCATAAAAAGTAATCTTAAATGGAATGCATCAAAATCTATTTCACGGCGCTGTACTCCATCATGTGTTTATCCTTGATAAGGTCAGCTTGACCTTAAACACATTTCTTTGCTTCTCCCTTCCATACTCGGAACGAAAACAGTAATTTATTTTTCAAAGAACAGGCGATCACTAAGTAGAGGCGATGAGCTCCATAAATTTATGATTACCGGTTTTATTTATAGGATCTTGAAGAGTTATCTTACTTGGAAAGATGTCGAGGCATTCAGACGCCCGTGTGCATGATTGATGTTACTGGAAGCCATCAGCAACTCCCTCTTCCCAGTATTTTGCAGAGAAATGTTTATACTCACCTTATGAGATTAAACAGAGTTATGGAATTTACACATGCCTGGTTCAACTAAGTGCACTTCTGGAGATTTCCTCTTGCAACCCTACATCGCAGGGAGAGAATGGGGGTGCATGAGCCTTTCTTGTCTCATTGGCAGCTGATCCCAACTTCTAGCACTTGCTCAGTTTGCAGATGGCAAATATGCCCAATTAAGTCTTTCTTCTGTACCATGCATAATGAATAATAATGAGTTTAGTAATGAGTTTTGAATGCGCTGCATTTGACGTGTGTCATGTGGTCATGTCCACATTAAGACTGAGGTGCTACCTCCTTTCCAATACGATGCGATGTGGACGGATGCTATCAAGCTTCAAAAACGATTTTAAAAGCAGCATATGACCGTACGGCTTGTCTTCTAAAGCCATATGTAAATAAAAGAGCATCTTTGCTAATTTGTTATGGTCCTCAGAAGAAAAAAGTCATACGGATGTGGTTAGGTGTGGCTGTGAGTAAATGATGGCACAGTGTTTTGGTTGAACTGTTCCTTTAAAGCCAGTTGCTGACCGAGCCTATTGTGGAGCAGTGTATTGATCCTGAGATTGAGGTCAGGAACTGCATAACCAGGGTGAGGCTTCTGCGGAGGTGTCTTGAGACTGTAAATTCTGAGGTAAATGCTATGGATGAGAAAGGGTGGATGCTATTGCCTACCTATTGTTTCCTAGATCCGTCAAACAGTTTTAGATATTTGGAGTTTCTGCTACATTTAAATGTGGAAGACCAATATACAGATTTACCTTCTTATCTTTATCATGTGCATGTACAAACGTTGCGTGTGTGTCTCTGTGTGTGTGTGTACTTGAGAGTCCCCATAAACCACAACTGCAAGTATGAGTGTGTGTGTTGTTTTAGCATTTATAGTCCACAAATAATTTATAAAGATTTGTATTAGTCAATATTGATTAAATATCATGATTTAGCAATAGGGGGTGGTAAAGAGAGTGATTTAGGGTTTGTTATTTTCTGTTTTTCTTGTTGTTATTTTTTTTTCATTTATTATTATATTCATTTATTTTTTAAGGATGGATTCAATTGATAACAAAGACTATAATATAACTTAAAAATATATCTTTTTTTATGAATGGATGGTTATGTACCTATCTACATATTTACCTACCGTAGATAAAACTCTGTTTGTCATTGAAAGTCAAATTCATTATTAGCACAGAGGCTTGTCATTTGCGCAAAGTGCTTTGGACTTTCTTTTTTCTTCTTTAGCATTCACTTCACTCGTGATGCAGTGAAGTCAGAGGTTTTTAGGCCTGGAGCAATGCAGTCGAGACTTCCATTCAAACCATGTGACAAACTCAGTGATACATTATGGGGTCAGTCTGTAAGTCCTATCAGGTGCCCTAGAGACACTGCTTGAGCTGTGCTGATAAAGCAGCACAGCGCCGCTGGACTGTTACCCTGAACAGGAAGAACTCCCAGCTCACTGCCGGCAATAATTCACCAACCTGCTTCTTAAAATTTAAATGACTGCAAGGGCCCAGAGTGTTGAGAATTTGTATGTTAGGGAGTCGGAGAACAGTGGGTTGGACCTGCGAATCCTCAGGCATCTGTTTGTTATTCTTTTCGAGTCTTTTGTTGTTTGTATATCATTTTTGCAACACTGAATTATCCTGGCGGTGCAAATACATTTGGTGCTGTATGCCAAGTCGAGCTCATTTTATCGTGAATAGAACTCTGACATTTCACTCTGCAGGAGAGAATTTGGAAGGCCGGGTTGGCGAGGCGCAGAGTTAAAAGAGTCGTCCCATCTATAATACAAAGGAACGTGAAGACTTTAAATGTTTTATCAATATACCTGCATTGTGAAAGTGCTTTGGCTCGTGAAAGTGGAGGGAATGCATGTGTGCACGTGTTTTTAGGGAAGTTGAAACAGCTAGAAGGCCAGGCTTCACACTGGCTGGATCTAGAGATAACCATGTCTTCTTCATTTCACATCTCATTGCTCCATCGTACCGTTGTCTTCCTGTCTGATGGATTGGAGGAAGCGGATTCCTGGCAGCTTTGATCTGCTATTGATTGACTCAGCTGCCATGTAACGGCTGGTAATTGATCGCAACCTGTACCTCTCTCTTTTATTTATTTATTTATTTATTTATGTATTTTTTACACAGTGCTGGTGCTGTCGTCTGGAGACTGATGTTATACGACTCTTATATGACCTTGTACATACCATCAAAATCTAAAGGCACTGTTGACTTTTATATGTCTTTACTGTGTGGTTAGGTTTTCATTTTTTATGAGAATATGGATGTAAAAACATTAATGTTTGATGGAATCTCGTAGCATTGCATTTTGATAAAGTCGGCAATAAGTGCTAAAATAAACCCGCCGCGCCAGTTCATCGTTTAAGACTGATACGCTAGCATTTATTAAAATCTTTGCTGGAAAGCTGGATATTAAAGTGTGCTGGGGATCATAAATCTCTCTCTGCATAATGTATTTGCAGGAATCTACCATATAGGAAGAGGCGCGGGAATTTATGAAACGTAATTAAACTGCAAATCAGTGAATGTGATGGTTTAACCTCTTTTCTTCGCTGTTAGTGGATTTCATGAGCACCATGAGTGTTTGCGTGATGGTCTAGTTTAGAAATATTTTTTTAGAAGGTGGTAACTGCAGGTGGTCTGCCAATTATTGTTTGATCTAAACTAATTTTTGTTCATTTTACTGTGTAGTACACATAAATTGTTTGTTTGTTCATTCTCCACGTCAGCTGTCTGAAGAGCCACATGCTATTGATTTTAGACCTTAGGCCATATTCTATTGATTTTATGGAACCCATTCAATATGACTACATAATAATAATAATAATAATAATAAGAAGAAGAAGAAGAAGAAGAAGAATATATTATATTTTATTATAAATATAAATAAATATTATAATATTATATATTATATATTCTAACAACCCAAAGTACAAAAGTCAATTTTTTTATTATTCATCTAGAGCAGTCTTTCCCAACCCTGTTCCTGGAGGCACACAGACAGTGCACATTTTGGATGTCTCCCTTATCTGACCAATATATTTCTGGTCGTGGAGTCTACTGATGAGCTGATGAGTTGATTCAGGTGTGTTTGATTAGGAAACGTTGGAAATGTGTAGTGTTGGTGTGCCTCCAGGAACAGGGTTGGGAAACACTGATCTAGAGAGTCCAGAGAATTGTTCTGTCTTGGTTTGATCCTGGTTGAGAGACAAACCTGAGGAAACCTATTTGAGAATAACTAATGAACGATTTGATTGACAGCATTGGTTATTGAGGCAAAGTTGCACAATACCAGGAGATCTATCAAATGATATGCATATTGTGTAGATGTGTGAAACACCACATAATTACTGAGCCAAAAAACTTGATAGCGCCGACTAGTGGCTGATTTATTATATTCTAAAATTCTTACAGACCTTTAGGCCCATTAGTTGAACGTGCCCGCCGGGTTTCGTTCCGATCGACCGTTAACCTTGTCTAATAAGTGCTTAAATTTCATTTGCTGATGGCGGCCATGTTTTTCGAGATACGCTAATGTCCTCACATAGACTTGTGCCACTGTGGACCAAGTTGCTGCATATCGAACCAACGGTTGTCTTGTTATAGCTAAAAATATGTTTTTTTTTCTGACTCGTAGTGCACACAAGCTACAACATAATTTTTATTTACGGTTTGGGCTGCACAATCAGTTTTAGGGAATAAGAATAATAAAAATCCTAACAATTACAATAGGGTTTCAGGGCTACGTGCTCGAACCCCTAATTATTGTTTGCTGTAATTTCTTTGCTTTCTAATGTAAAACCGCAGCACTTATATTTTGGCAGAAATCCATAGGGAGACCTTCTTTTTTGACAACATATTTGTGAACAGTTTTTATCACCAATTTGGGAAGATGGTGTGTCTATGTTGTGTATTCAAAAGCACTTTATAAATGACCCAAACCCACCGTGCTTGCAGAAATGTAGTCCATGGAGAGCAGCATTTAACAGAACCACTCCAAGACACTGAAAGCACCAGATCATGAGCTGCGCTCGTGTAGAAGAACACAGTGCCGCGCTTCACTCTGAAACATGTACATGTGGTGCATGCTGCCATAAGCCAATACAGCGATGACAAAAGTATTGAAATAATTTAAGACACATTCAAAAATGTGTTTAGTTAATTGCTTAAAGTCAATTCGTAATTTTAGTCTTCATACAGTCACCCCACCAAGATTTATGCAATTTGCAAGGGACATACTTCACAGGGTGGAAAATACCAAAATCTGTTTAAATGCAGAAAAAGACCACCCCTCTGAAAAAATCTGTACACTGTAAAAAATAAAAAGTTGACAACTTAATTAGGAAAGTTGCCTTGATTTTTTTTTTTTTTTTTTTGGGTTAATTTTGTTGGTCTGACAAGGGTTTTTATGTAGTTTAAAGAATAATATATGTTTATATATATATTTATTTGTATTTGAGACTCAAAATGTTTCATAAACTTTTATTTTATTTTATTTTTTTGTGTGTATGTAAGTTTAGAATAACTGCAACATAGTTTTAAAGCTTCTTAGCAGTAATAGCAAATACATTTTAAAAGGATGTTCTCTCATGGGATATATGGAGGCAGTTTGTAAATAGAAGTAATAAAGCAGCATAGTCATTTTTTATTTGAAAATAAAACAAACCAGTTTATAACAAAATGGACAGAATTTTAGCCATTACAGGCAAGCTTTTGGACAGGCGTCGTCAAAATGAGAACTATTCAGATGGCTGAGCAGTATCCCATAGCTGCTGTCATTGTTGAAGAAAGTGTCATTTTCCCAGCATGGAGCTCTGTCTCACTCCAGTGAATCCAGCAGGCTGCTGATGTTTAGTTTCTCGTTCATCTTGCTTCTCTAGATCAGCCCTCCATCAGTAAGTCAGCAGGGCCTGCGCTGTGCTCACCTCCTTTGTTTTCTTTCTTTGACACTCCAGACAGTCTGATGAACTCTCTTTTTCTCACTCCAGGCACAGTGAGGTGCAGTGCTACCGTGGAGTATCTAACCGACAACATTTCCTTTGCACCTTCGAAATAAGAGACTTGTTGAAAGAAAATAGATGTTGAATAATCTATCCTGACTGTATAAGCCCTAGAAAAGATCCTAGGATGCTTCTGAGGAATGGTCATGTCTTGGTTAATCTATTTAAACCTTAAAAATAAAAACAATCAAGAGTCTGAAGCCAAGAAATGAATACTTTTATTCAGCAAGGATGCATTAAATTGATTTATTATTGATCAAAGCAATAGTAAAGACTTTTACATTGTTGCAAAATCAAATCATTGGTTTAAACTTGTATTGATCAAAAAATGCAATTAAAACTGTTAATTAATAAGATTATATATATATATATATATATATAGCGCCGAATCTGGCTCACATTGTAAAGTTCTATAGGATAATGTGGCTAAGACTGGAGAAATTGTTGCTGAATCACAGGAATTCATTACAAAATATTAAAATAGAAATGTTAAACTATACTGTAGTTACAGTGGTAGTTTACTGAATTTTAATCATGATATACTGTATTAAATGGAAACCTTGGACATGGAAGCTTTTTTCCCACCCTGGCTTTCTCCTTACTCTGATAATCTCATAATATATTCTATAATTCAACTCGCTTCATTTTTTCCATGCTCAACGTATTAGAGCTATGTAATATCTCTGTTGTTTTTACTGTATGTCAACATTAGTGCCGTAGTGTCTATTTTTTACTTTAGGAAAACATCTAAGACAAAGTTAATACTGAAAATGAACCACAATTTAGAAACCCAAGCTTTGAAAGACCAATATTCCTCTGGGAAGTCTTAAACTGCGGTAAGAAAAAAAAGCTGTGTACATGAAATGGGAACACATCCTCTATTCATTACCCCATTCTGTGTCTGTACTCACTATCAGATGTGCCTTATAAAGGTGTGTGTGTGTGTGTGTGTGTGTGCAAGATTGAGTCACAGCTGTGCTAAACTGCCTCGATGGCTCGGATTGACTCTATGGGTAATTAACACACTCTAAAACCAACTGGGACTGTTAGCAAGGAATCAACTAGAGACAACTGCAAAGAAGAATGTTTATTATTTCTCCACATGAAGCTGAATATCAAAGCACGCATCCACAGTCTCTCTCAGCCTTCATTTTCATTCCTTTTTATCCATGATAATGCATTCAGTGCGAGGTTTCCCTTAGAGGAGCGAGCAGTCTTGTTTTTTTCACTGTTAAACTGGGGTTTTCTTCTCTTTTATTTGCCTTGGTGGTGCCTTCTTCTCCAGGCCAAATGAAGAAAAAATTGAATGGCAGCTGTAATGTGTAGTTCCCTCGTTCATTATTAGTGAGCCTAAAACACCGGCCATTATTCTTTCAATTTACATGATTATGTAATTGAATTCCCTGGATCAGCATGCTGGTCCTCTTCAGTTTTTATGTAGCTCTATGACAAATTATCTGCTCGCGCAGCAGTGGCATAGACTGATGTGCCTTTCAGTGAGCAGCTTTTCAGCAGTGACCCACAAGAAAGAACTCGCCGTGCACTTTCTTTTAACATTTTTGTTCTGAAATGTATTTTTAAACCAGTCTTGACAAAAGAAAGTGGTTGAACTTAAATAGATCTCATCACGTCAGAGAAGTTCAGTGAAATCTTGTACATCTGTTTACATGTTTTAAATGAAAAGTTTACCCAAAAATGTAAATTCTGTCATTAGTTACTCACATTCGTGTCGTTCCCAACCTGTAAGACTTTTGGTCATCTTCAGAACACAAATTAAGATATTTTTGATGTGTCGTGATACTGAATAAAATTGTTGTTTTCTTTGCACCCAAAAAGTATTGTTGCTTCGTAAAATTACTGTTGAACCACTGATGTTACATGGACTGTTTTACCAATGTCTTTGCTACATTTATGGACCTTGATTGTGGTAGTAACCTAGTTAAATCTTGTATTTTATAAAATATCTTAGTTTGTGTTCCGAAGATGAACAAAGGTCTTACGGGTTTGGGATGTCATGAGGGTGAGTAATTAAAAACAGAATTTTCATTTTTGGGTGAACTATCCCTTTAAGGTAATAGATGAGTTGATGCTGATTAGAATGCATTAGGTTTGTGCTTACACATCAAAAGAAAGTAAGCAGGGTCAAAAAGATATAATGACTTTTCCACTGACTATTTCTTATTTACAGCCAGGTGTTGTTTAAATGATTGAAACGGACTGTATTTTAGCCCAGACCCTGCGTGATTAATTAAAATGCAACCTGGATGATTTCCATCTCAAACTGGGATCTGTGCGATGGCAGAAGTCGGCAGCCTTGTCAGCCAGTCAGTACTCTGAGGGTTTATGGTTCTCGGTGCAGCAGTCATTAGACACGTACACATGATTAATGCGAGGCGTGACTCGGCTGCTTCTGCTGGCAGCTGATATTGATGGGCCTCTGACACCAATTACATCTGAATAATTAGTTGATTGACTTGCTGTTTGGGAACTCTGTTGCACATAGCGCAACCGGTTCACCTCACTTGAGGCCTGAACACAAGATGGTGATCATCTTGTGTTGAGGAGAGTTTTGGACTAACTAGTCCATCTTTGCTGAGAGTCCACCTAGACTGACTTCATTCAGCTAAGACCAGCAAACCACTTTAGGCTGCCTTGCTGAATTAAAAGTGACTTAAGACATTCCATGATGCTTTTCCTGATCAGGCTGGTCTGGTTTGCTGAAATAAGACCAACTGAAAAAAGCTAATATTTATAAACCACTCTTAAACAAAGAGTATGATATAAATGTTTGTAATAAAGTACTACCAGCAGCCTGATTTATTTTATTTTTAATTATTTATTTTTTTTTATTAAATATGTTTGTACAATATTTTAAAAGCAAAAAAAGGTATTGATGTTACACTAAAAAACATTGACTTCACTTAAAATCTTATAATAGTTTTCTGGTTTGCTGAAAATAGACAAACTGGGAGAGCAACTAAAAAGGTAATTATTATAAACCACTCTTAAACCAGTCTAAGATTATGAATATGATATAAATATTTATAATAAATGCTACCAGCAACCTGCTTTGTGTAAATGTACTGAATTAATATGTATTTTTTATATATTATTATTATTATTATTATGTATATATACACACACACAATACTGTAATAGAAAAAAATAATTAGAATAATATTCATAGTAGACAAAAAATAAACAAACAAAAAAATCGAACCATCATTAGATGGTCTTTCTGCTCCGATTGTTCTGGTCTACTGATTTCTGACCAACAGGGAGACCAGCAAAACAAACTAATAATAAAAAAACACTCTTAAACCAAA
Organism: Enteromius paludinosus; assembly: GCA_032361165.1. Classification (NCBI taxonomy): domain Eukaryota; kingdom Metazoa; phylum Chordata; class Actinopteri; order Cypriniformes; family Cyprinidae; genus Enteromius; species Enteromius paludinosus. The sequence goes on from JAUMHQ010000058.1 coordinate 8,672,892, forward strand.
TTAATATTACAAATATGATATTAATATCATAGTAAATTGATTGAACAAAAACATGTTTATACAATACTTTTATAGCAATAAATGATAAAAAAAAAAATGTATTACACCACACAATAAACTACACTTGCTATTATTATAACAACAACAAAACTCTAAAATATTTTATTAACACAAAATAATAACTTATTGTAACTATTATTATAATATTATTGATGTCAATTATTACATTAATAGATGGATGTTGGTGATAATAATAATTATTTATTCTCAAGTAAATTATTAGTTGTGTCCAGTGCTTGTGTATTTTTATTATTTATTTATTTTTTTGAGTATAATAAATATTCATAAAGTAGCCTATTTTGTGTATTGACAGCCTGCTTTGTATCTTTTTCAAATAAATGTTGTATAGTAAATGATAAAAACAATAATTACAAATTAATACTTGCCAAGGAACTATTCAGAACATAAATAATTTGCTTATAGTAATAAGTTGTTGACACAAACCACCAGTAGTGCCTAGTGCTCAAGTAGGATAAAGGATAGTCACTCTTTGTCAGTGAGGGAGGGAAAGCTCAGTGTTCTGACTGACCTTCATCCACCTTGTTACCTTGATAATGAGCTGTAGGTGGTGTGCCCCGGTCAGAGAGCCGTCGACCTGCAGATGGAGATGGGTTCAGCACAGATGGGGAGGCTTCGCTAGGGGCGAGGAGGCCACCGTTACACAAGGAGGCCATTTACAGGGTCTTGGCTGCAGGGTTGATTCTAACAGACGGAGCTTAGTTCAACAGCAGTGAGTCACTGCATAAACTAGACAAGACTAAAGTTAGAGAAAGACATACGAGTTGGTGGAAGAAGAAAAAAAAAAAAAAGAGTAGGAGACAGAGCTGCAATATTCAGCACCGCTGCACTGAACGGGACGTCACTTTCTATGACGCACAGACTCCAGAGATATGGAGGAGGGCTAGAATCGCTCCGCAGAGCCTGGCGCAAGTTCTCCGTATAATTACCACCCTGTCTAGGATGTATCCTGTAATTTGATTCGTGTCAAAAAACTGTCAGATATTTTTGCTGTCGTCAGTTTGAGTAGAATGAAAAAGGACATGACGATTTAGGGTCTTTTTTAGAAAGAAAGGAAGGAAAGAAAAATGCCTTTCATATCTAATCCTTCCTGTCTCATGCCCTTGGAATTTGTCCTTTACGCATGACACACTCAGCAGGGTTTTGCTCTGCTCGGTTTAGGGGTTCTTTTTGTTCAAACCTCTTTCGGATCAGTTTGCCCATGTTAATTAAATGTGTGCCCACCTCTGCTGCCAAATTTAAAATGAGGGAAGATCAATAATTCAGCTTCAGTGGGAGTACAAATGCTCCTCTTCTCTCTCTCTCTCGCCGTCGCTTTAAAAGGTAAACATTTGTACAAATCTGTTTAATGAGAGTGTTGTGTCTTGTAGATTGGCCTTTATAGCATAAGGAGGTCTAGAATACCTATCTATAATAATAGTATTTTCGTTCATCTTAATGAGAGTTCCTGTTCACACTTTATATTAGGTGGCCTTAACTACTAAGTACTTGCATCAAAAAATAAGTACAATGTACTTATTGTGTTCATACTGTACTGGATGTGGATAAGGTTAGTGACAGGTTTGGTAATATGGGTAGGTTTAAGGGTGGGTTACGCTGTAAGGCAGCGGTCCTCACGGCCCTCTGCTCTGCATATTTTGCGTGTCTCTCTTTGTTAACGCACCTGATTCTCATAATCGGCTCATTAGAAGAGAGATCTGTGCATTAGCTGTGTTCCCAATCGACATGGTCCCTACACAGTGTCCGTTAAAGTTCA
>JAUMHQ010000058.1:8682792-8693560 GCA_032361165.1 Enteromius paludinosus
GCTGTGTAAGGGCTATTTGACCAAGAAGGAGAGTGATGGAGTGCTGCGGCAGATGACCTGGCCTCCACAGTCACCGGTCAAACTTTTGGCCTATACTGTATGTATTTATTTGACTATTTACTTGTCTTTAGCAATTTTATTTACATTTACAGTCAGGCTAGTATTGGTTTTTGCTGTGATACTGAAATTGTTTTTCTGAACTGTTCTTTTAAGTGGTATTTAAAAGCTGGTATCGTACCAGCAAAAGTATCTATGCTGTGATATAGAGCGTTATATATTATAACGTTTTATGCAGTATATTATGAAAATGACTCCTATTGTTTTATACAATTTTGCTTAAACCCACCCTGAGTGATTTGTAGCAGAAAATTGGATCAATATGACAAATCATAAAGAAAAGCACTGAGCTGGAGAATTTACAGCAAGAAGTGTTACATCCACCCCTGATCTCCCCTATATAACCTATAAATTATGTATCTGAACATGAACATACAGTACATGGAATATTTTCCATTTGATTCATGAGCCTGCAGCACAAATCTGCTGAAAGCCCTGTTTCTCCAGACATTCATTAAAAACAAACATGCAGAATTAGAGAGCTGTGGCTCAGATTGCTTTCCGGCAAGACTCGCAGCACTGACGGTACACTCTCATTTTTTTAGCACTGTTACAAGTAACCAAGGGGCCAGAGTTTGACTAGTTAACAAGACCCCTGTGGCCCGTACTGTTAGATGGTAGAAGCTCACAATTCTGATTATTCTGACTTTTTTTTTCGAGCAACTTATAAGTTAGCAACATACTGTAGCTCCATACTATATATCCTCATGGACAAAAGCTCAGATTTTTTCCATCATTGCATATCCTGTAACTTATGACAAAATTTTAACAAACTATTTTTATAATAGCTCAAAACAGGCAGGGGGGCCACCAATGTCTGACATGTCTGACAGAAAAGTCAGAGTTTGTAGACCCGCAGAAGGAGAGATGAGCACACAAAGACATGTTGTCAGTAGATCATTCTGTACTCCTCCATTCTCTTTTAAAGCCTTGTACCCTGTGCTGTTAATACAGACTGAACATCTTCTCTGGCTAATGGCTCTTTAATTGTTCTTCATGTGTTTTTATGTCCCTTCAGCCTTTGCTGAGAGTGATGATTTCTAGAATTTGCAGCAAAACATGAGCTTTCCTGGGATGAAAGAACAGCATGCACCTGACAGAGAGGGAGATGCAATAGGAGAGATGAGCAGGTGTCATTATAGATACATCAGCAACTTTTTTGCTGTTTGTTTGCTTTCTGCTGCAGTTCTGCACAATGACCTTTGTCACGATGTAGTTTGGTTTCATTACATTACTGTAGTGTGATGATGTAAACACATGGAACATGGACGGAATCATAGAATGCAGTCATAAAAATAGAATTCACTGTGTAATGCAGAATGTCACGGAATTTTGCAAATATATTAAAGGTTTTATCTGCTAACGTACTTATGTGAGTGTCCATAATGTTCATGGGTTGTTCTCATGAAATTTTACCATTAAATCTGATAAACTAAAAGTTTAGTTTAACATGAACATACCATTGTCTACCTGGTCTAATGGCATAAACGTACCTGGGTGCACTTTTTAGCGAGACACGAAATATGTTCCAATAAGTACATATCACAATGAACACTAGAGGCAGTAAAACTCATATTTTTCACAAATAGGTCATTGAAAATGGTGTTGTGCAAAAATGCAGAGAGATCTTTTCATGAGATTGTTGTATTTTTTATTATTGATTGAATTGATTAGAATATGAAAATAGAATCTTGAAAAATGTTTAATTTGGTCAAAATAAGAGTTTTCATAAGGCCATTGTCTTTTTAGCCACGCTAAGATGCTGCTAAATAATGCATGCTAATTATCTGAAGCACTAATTACAGTTAAATAATTCCTGCATGAACAGATACAAAAGTGTCTCAAATAAAGTTTATTAGCCAGACTGATAAACATAAGCTTTCATAATTGATATTGCTGATAGATTGTCTGTGACATTTTACGAAGTTCAGACACTTTCTCTCCAGAAACGAGGTTTCACAACATTAGTCCTGAGGATTTTTATCAGCATGCATGAGTGGATTTGTCATGAATATATAATAGTGATGAAATAAAGCTGTTTCGATTCTTGGAGTTCTTGGTGTGTCTGCTAACGTTTATCAGGCAACGCCTTGAGTATGCATTAAAGAGATATCAAAGACTGGAATCTCTGTACCAGAAGCCTCCACTCTCGGTTGCGTTCATGTTTTATCAAGTATAGTTCTTTAATAAGATTTAGATTTAGAAGAAGCGGAGATGATGAATATTTCTCAGGATGGGCTTGTTTTTGAAAGTCAGTTTCGATACAAGCAAATTCAATATTGTGTTAGCTAAAAAGAAAAAGGCTATTAGAGTGTTATTTCCGCTGCACAGGAAGTAAGATACAGTTCATTAAACACATTGACCTTTGTGGCACATTGTCAGTGTGTCATTGTCAGCCATTAAATAGCCCTTCTTCTCAACAAAATTTAAAGTGATACTGTAGTTCGTTCATAAATAAATCAAATTAATTTTTATTAAATTCTACTATTTTTCATGTTTTGCAACCCCACAAAGTGTTCTACTAGTGCTGTCAAACAATTAATCATGATTAAACATCCGGAATAAAAGTTTTTGTTTACCTAATATATGTGTGTGTACTGTGTATATTTACTATGTGTATACATAAACACACACACATGTACGTTTTCTATATTTACGAAAAATCTGTTATATTTATATAGGTAATGTATTTATGTACAATATCAAATATATACATGTAAATATTTTCTAAACATATAAGACTGTATATAATAAATATACTCATTACACACATGTATTATGTCAACAAAAACATTATATTTTGGATGCAATTCATTTTGATTATTGACACACATCAATTACATCATAAAGGGAAAAAAAGTGTTTTTGTATTGGGAAAGATTTTGCATTGTGATGACATCATTGCATGTGAATGCAACATAAAATACAGATTAATTTAATTTATTCATTAATTTATCATAATAATCATGGTGCTACTGTATGTTCTTAATTTCATATTAAAAACACTCATTTTCCTGGGATCCTACACATTTGTTTTTTTTATTACCTTTATTTTTAATCAAAAATAAAGTAGTAATATGTTTTTTTATATTATAACACTTTAAAAACCTCTATTTAAATATATTTTAAAATGTAATTATTCCTTGGATGCATGCCGAGCTAAAGCTGTTTGAGCCCAAACGTTTGAATGGCAGAGTCATCTTTATGTAAATGCATGCATGATTTCTCTGTGCAGCACTGAACACTTTGCGTAATGTACCGTTAGTGGTACAGTATATATGTGGTTTAAAGATACAAGGCAAAATTCTATTTGCAACTTCTCCCATTAAGCCGCCAGCTTACCCTTACATTTTTCAACATACTTTAGTCTCTTCCTTCCAGTTTCCGTATCCTGTATCCATTATCTGATTGTGCCTCTAATGGGCGCTCTTAGTGGAGTCAAAGCACCAAATCCAATCTATCACAGTAAAGTCTAAGCGCTAAGCCCTATGTATAGCTATTGCTCTGCTGTCTGGAATAGGTGATTAACTGAAAAATGGTGGATGCCCTCTGCTCCACTAAATGACATGATATTAAATATTTAACAAGGACTAAAATTAGATGCCCACCACTCTGTCTATTAGGAACAGAGTTTGAACATTTCGTTTGGTGGATTCTGAGGAGACTTAAGAATATAAGAGAATATAAAGGAAAGGACTGTTTGCTCTTAACTGATCTGTTTTTATTAAATCTCTATTTAGGCTTCAAGCTACGCTACTGTTATCAACATATATGATAATAATGTTTTATGAGCATTAAATCAGCATATTAGAATGATTTCTGAAGAATCATGTGATTCTGAAGACTGGATTAATGATGCTGAAAATAAATACACATTTGATAATATATTAACCAGAAAACAGTTATTTTAAATTGTAATAGTATTTTTTACATTATTACTGGTTTAACTTCATATTTGATCAAATACAAAGTCTTTATGAGCTAAAAGGTTTCTTTAAGAAAGACTCCAAAACTGTCGTACAATATTTTCGAGAGCAAACAACATTTTAAAAGAAACCCGATGACCAGTTTTCTATCTAAATGGGTTGCTTAAGCAAAGGAAATGCAAGTGTATGTTCTGTTCCCAGTGGTTTTGATGCAGTAGGAGCTGATATATGTTAGCGTCTGCCTCTCCGCGTCAGCTATAGCAAGGAAGACTGGCTCTCTCTCCTTTAGCACTCCCAATTTGTGCAAACGTCTTCCAACCAGCGGCTTCGTCTGCTCTCAATAATCACGGTTCGTTTGATGGGGAGGGAAGGAGGCATAGCCCAAACCATAATTCAGTATTTACTCAAAAGCATTAGATAAAGCCTTATGAGCCCCATTAATTTAGATCCTCCTCGCTTTTAAACGGAGACAGATCAGTGTCTTAGGGAAAATTAGCATTTAAATGACTTGTGACCTGCAGCCTCCATTCAACTCGCTGCGAAGACTTCTCAGCCATGAGAAATCCTACTCTCCTTTATTTGATCTGTAGCTCGGAGTTATTTTCTGTGTGTGGATGTGTGGGTGTGGGTAGATTCATCCATTTATCTACACAGGTATATATTTTTTTTTTATCAGGGGAATCTCGGGTCAGCGGGGCAGATGAAGTCGTGCAGATGTTTTTACTGCAGTCTCATATCTGAGTTTAGGCTCTGTGATGCTATTGCTGGGATATTTTAAACTGTTTTCCGCCATAGATTTAATAAACCTGCCTCAAAAGAAGTAGAATCTAAATAATCTACCTTTTTAATACCTTTTTATTGCTTGCACGAAGGAGCTTCACCGTATTAACATTCATGAAATATAGATGTGAAAATAAAACACTGTTATATGCTGCTCTGGAAGATGTAGCAATTTCTGTGTCTCCTATGACAGATGATGACAAATTGAGTCTATTCTTACCACACAAGAAATTCTTTTTTTGTTTCTAATTTTTAATTCTGAGAGAGTTTAGGTTCTCTACTGGCACATGTGGTTATATACAAAACCTTTAAACATCTGTGGAACCTTTTTGATCACACTATGAAAAAAGAACTGTTAAAGGAATAGTTCACCCAAAAATTAAAATTACCCTGTATTTTACTCACCCCAAGCCGTCCTATATGTAGGTGTATATGACTTTCTTCTTTCAGATGAACACAGTTCGAGTTTTTATCAAATTTATCCTGGATCTTCCAAGCTTGGTAACGGATAGTAGTCATTATTTTGAAGCTCCATAAATAATATATATATATATATATGTCGTAAAACTAACCTATAAACCTCTGGGGGGTTAACACATGTCTTCTGAAGCAGATTTATGGGTTTTTGTGACAAAAATATTTGTATTTTTAAAATTATAACTCAAATCACTGACTTCCGGCAACATCTGTATGTCATTATAATGAAAAAAATTCATATTTTAGATTCAAAAACCCATTGATCTGTTTCAGAAGACATGTGTTAAGCCCCCCAGAGGAGTCTAGGTTAGTTTTACAAAGGAAATGCAATTTTTGGAGCTTTAAATAATGGGTGTTATCCACCAGCATTACCAAACTAGGAATACCCAGGATTTTTTTTTTTTGTTATATACACCTACATAAGGCTGCACGATATATCGTTTCAGCATCGTCATTGCGATGCAGGGCAAAATAAAAAAAAATTGTGTGTGTCTGATTTATAAATGCACTTTCTATATTTCTAAACTTTATATTCACGGATCTGTATTTGTCTAATATAAAGGAATTAACTCATATTTAAGGGTTCTTTAAAAACTACTAAGCACACGTTGCTTCACCTACTTAATGCATGCAATCTCTGCGTGCGCATGGCGAAATGAGCGCGGGACTGGAGAAAAGCGCCGACATGGAAGATTTGGTCGCAAAAAGAAACGCAACGTCGGTCATATGGAAGTATTTTGGATAGGGCTGCACAATTATCATTGCGCGATATGTATTGCGCATCTTGTCAGTAAAGCCAGTTCTGTAATCAGCGGAGACAAAAAAGATGATGCTGATGAACATAAATAAATTTGTACACATCGCAATATATATCGCAGTAAAAAAAATTTATCGCAATGTAATTTTTTCCCAATATCATGCAGCCATACACCTACAGTACATTTTTTTTGGGATAACTTTCATTTTTGGGTGAACAATTCCATTAACTGAAAGGTTTGTCTAGCAACCAAAAATTATTCTTTCTATGCTGCGAGAAGTGCAAGAACCCCCTTTTGGACACTTTCTTTTTAAAAACTGTTGTCCTAATGCAATCTTTTTCAATGGTTCCATAACGTCACTGACGACCTTCTGGGTTAGTCTCCAATTGAATGATTAGATCTCTTGGCAGAGGTTTCAATTAGCGCAGTTGGCAGCCCACAGCTTGCAAATCAATCCAGTAAGCCCAGGCAGGCATCACTGGCTTCCTCAGTCTCCGTCTGCTTTCAAATGGCTTCTATTTTAATGTTTCTCTTCTCTTTGTTCTCTTACAGTGGGGAAGACTTCCCTGATCACACGCTTCATGTACGACAGCTTTGACAACACGTATCAGGTAGGCAGCTGGCGGGCCTTGTCATTCTGTCACTCAGAGAACTCAAAGTGTCCCTCCCCTTATTGTGCAGCATCAAAGAGTCATTTCACACAGTCTTCAGAAAACATAATGGGCCTAGTTCAGTCTTTCATTGGTGAAGACAATTCTTCCAAATTGATTATAAACATTCAACATGATTGTGTGGTTATTAAATCACAGAAACACAAAATGTGATTTTTCATCTTATAGTCACCTCCAATCTCATCTGAATTAGCAGAAAAGACAGTTTTATATGACACTGTAGGAACTGATTATACACTGCATATATATACTGTATATATACACTGTATGACAATCATGATATAGTTATTTTTGCTTTAAATAAGGTCTTTATAATATTTACATTTTTTTATACCATAGAAAATTCATAATTCTTGTCGCCAATGTCAATATCACAAAAAACTAATTCTAGCCTTAATTTAAAAAAAGAAAATCAAGCTCACTAAAGGCAAGTAAAAAATCCAATTAAATAAGAAACCAATTACAACATTTATGACAAAAAAAAAGGCTACAGTAGAACAAATAAATAAAAAATTCATCATATAAAATAATTAAATGTAATAAAAAAATGCTGCATATTCATAATTGTGTAAATTACACAGTGATTTAGTCAAGAGCATCTTTTGTTGTTTGCTTAAATGAATGACAGACAGCAGGAATATTAGACTGCTGTCACTTTAAGAGCTTACTGTGTTTACAGAGATACTTGCAAATAATGACATATTGACATAAACAGGTGTGTGTATTTAACCATTTAAGGCCTATATAACTTTGTTCAATACTCTCGCCTTCTATGAGCATCATATTCATGTACATGTGCCTCTCTGACAGTGCTCAGAAACAGAAATATTTCTCTTTCACTGCTGATTTCATTTCAACAGCTTAAAATCACTTCTTTTTAAACTTCGATAGTTTTATGATTTTATGTGTATCTTTAATTGTTTTTTTTTATAATAATTCAAGAATAATAACAGATTAATGTTGCCAGAAATGCTCTAATTCAGTGATGGCCCTTATAGCTTGGATGAATGGATTTGTGAGTGAAGTTGTTACACTGTAAACAATAAAAGTCTATTCTCAATTGTTTTTAAGGGCAGTTGATGTTGTTTAAGCTAACAGTTCTAGCTTTTGTTAAATTGAAAAAACAAAACTGTTATCATTAATAACCTAATTAAAAGCAACCCGTTATACACCATTACTGCCTTGCGATTCTCCTTCTGACTTTTCAGATCATTATCGCATCAACTCGTTTGGTATCAATGTGTACAATTTGCTGTTTTTGTAACAGAATCAATATTCCTGTCAGTACTTTCACACCAAGCTTTTTGGAAGACAGTTAACTTTTTTCCACAAAGTAGTCAAATTACTTCAAGTAGTCAAAAGGGCCCATAGTTGAAAAATCAGCCATGTGTATTTGACTGTGTTCTGTCACAGTGTCTAGGCTTTTGGATTAGACTTGAATGTTTCCATTCCACTTATCTGCATGGTTTACAACCCATAAAACCCGAAGGACAGTGAAATGATGCGAATGGATAATGCTTTTCAGGCTGAAATGCTCTGTAGGCAAGTGTCTATTTAGATGTCCTTGCGTTTGAGCTGAGTCACAGCTTTAGTGCACTACAGGTTCTAACTGTCACAATAGTCCAACCGTCTGAGACATATGTATGATGATGGCTCTCTGAAGTCCGTCAGGTCTTGATCTAGCCTTTCTTTCTTTGTATCCTCCCCATTCTGCTGCATTAATACTATGGAAGCATTTGTGTAGCAAAATTCAATTTGCAATGCAATATTCGAAATGACAATGCTGTATTCATAATGGCAATGTATTTCTTATTTAAATGTACATTTCCTTACCCCACATGTGCAAAGTTTTGTGCAGAAGGGTAATGAAAATGAAATAATATTATTTACATTTGCTATTTACAACAGTAATCTTAATATGTAAATTGCATACAAATTGTAATGTTGTATAACTTGCAAAATGAAAATGTGTAACCCAAATTGATCTGATATGTGTCCAAGCAGAAATACCAGCAAAATTATCATTTAAATGTTATTTGTCTGAAATGCATTTAAACTCATTTGTAACCCCGCCCTGTTCATTAGTGCTTCACTCTCTTTCAGCCGTGCTTCCCAGGTGTCTTGTGCTTTGTCTTGATTATTGGCTGTATTTAATATGTGCCCTGTGTCTTAGTTGATGTCAGGTGTTAATTGTATGTGGATTGTTTTGAACATTCGTCAGCTTTCTTGTTTTCTTAAATGTTCTTTGTGTTGGAATTCAGTCTCCATGCCTCTCTGTCCGCTGAGAAGCGAGGCCGTTACACTGTGGAGTCTTTTTTTAAAAAGTGTTACAATAACACTTATTTCCTACTTCTACGTGCATTATTAAAATTCCTTTAACATGAAAACATACTTGAATGCCCAAGAGATTTTATTGTAGAATTTTATAGAAAATGAATGACAAAGTCTGTCACAATGAGACCCCCGATAGAGCCCTTGAAGTGTATTCTTTTAAGGGTGTAGGGCATTTTAGTCTCATTAGCGTTTGGAACTTTCTTGGTGAAAGGAGTGATGGACCAAACGTTACCTTGACAATGCAATGCGTGTGTGCAGCAGCCTTAAACAGTTCTCTTCACGCTCCACTTCATATCTCCAGCCGCTAGGTTTCGAACGATCTAAACGTAACACGCTTCCGCCAATCCCCGCCTTGAAGTAATGATTGACAGAGGGTGGGCGTGGTCAGCTTGGAATGCATTTCCAAAGCCGCGTTGAATTTTGCTACAAATATCCAAAGACATCATGACAAAAATGTAATCGTAAGTGTCCTAACTGTTAGTTTAAATGCATTTCAGATAAATAACATTTAAATGATCATTTTGCTACTATTTCTGCTTGGACATGTTACACATATCAGATCAATTTGGATTATACATTTTCATTCACTTATACAGCATTAAAATTTGTAAGATTACTGTTGTAAATGGCAAATGCAAATAATATTATTTCATTTTCATTTCCCTTCTGCACCAAACTTTGCACATACGGGGTATGGAAATGTAAATTTAAATAAGAAATACATTGCCATTTTGAATATTGCATTGCAAATTGAATTTTGCTACACATACGCTTCCATATAATACTGTGTCCACAAATTCAAATGTGTCATTCATTCATTCATTCATAAAGTGTGTGCTTAAAAAATGGACGCTTTTTGTTTTTCTCCACACTGACAGTGCATAGTAGCTTAATATTTAACAAAATGCCAGAATATGGTGTTAAGCTCTAACCAGCCCCCTGATCTGTACTCTCACAATGTGTGTAACTATAAGACTGTGTTTGTGTCATAAACCAAACTAAGCAGGCTGTAGCGCTAGAGTGTCAAGCTGTAATAAGATTACATGCGTGCTTTGTGAACAGACCGTGTTGTGCTTTCTGACGAGATGATAGATTCTGGAATCTCAAATCCAGAGCGCTGTTTTGCACCATGTGTTCATTCTAAATAAAATACTTTGTGTTCTGTTATTGATTAATATAAAACAAATAGAAATAATAATGTAATAAACAAATAGTGTTATATCTTAATCATCAAATGGCTTGAAAACATGATGAGCATGACAAATTGTGATTGCAATTTAATAATTAATAATATCTTTAAAATATATTTAAACTTTTTAATTTTTTTTAAATAGTGTTGGTGTGTACACTTACATGTACTCAAAATATAAAAAAATATTATTTTAACTTGGTAGTTACACCACATGACACTTAAATAGTGCTGTCTGTCATGATTTCCAGCTGGAGAACCCACAGGCCCCTGCAGAGGGCACTCCATCCAGAACATCACCATCATCTCAGAAACTCCATTTCCCATAACAACCCATGCCTAAGACTGTTTGCACACTCCTGGTTAAGAACTGATTGCACACAACTGGTTAGGAACTGTTTGCACACACACACACACACCTGGTTCCTAACAGGAGGACTATTTAAAGGGATAGTTCACCCAAAAATGAAAAATTGATGTTTATTTACTTACCCCCAGGGCATCCAAGATGTAGGT
>JAUMHQ010000058.1:8693660-8704082 GCA_032361165.1 Enteromius paludinosus
AAAGTCACCTACATCTTGGATGCCCTGGGGGTAAGTAAATAAACATCAATTTTTCATTTTTGGGTGAACTATCCCTTAAAGTCACACACACATTTACCTTATTGCAAAGTCTTGTATTGCCCTGGACTGCATTTCTGATTGTTTTCTTTTCATTTTGTGGTTCCTTCCGTGCATTGCCTTGGACTGTTCTCCTCTGTTGATTGTTTGCTGCCTGTCCCTTTGATCTTCTCTGCCTGGACTATTCCGACTCTGATTGTTTGCTGCCTCCCCCGACCTCAGCCTGGTTATCGTTTATGCCTCTGGATATTCTCTGTTACCCCTGTCGCTGTTGTATGAACCTTGCCTGTCTGACATTGTCTACTAAATGCTGCATATGGATCCACTCACCTCAGACCATGACAGGATCAAGCCGCTGTTCAAGAGGACTTTGCCCAGGTATTGACACTATGGGAATGCTATTCTCTCTCAAGCAGTGTACAAAATCTTTGGAAGATCATGTCCAGGAATTTCTAGCCATTGTCAATGATTCCGACCTCCCAGATATAATTCTTATTGAAATTTTTTGTGATGGCATTAACCAGCTTTTGCGCTCCCAGCTGAGACACAATGGTCCGCATTCATCTTTGGCTGGACTTATTGATCTTGCTTTGTCGAGCTCAGGCTCTTTTCTCACTGTGGGTGTCATGGAGGGGGAATTTGACACCGCAATCAGTACCAAAATGGCCAATGTGCCCAAGTGCACTCACAAAATGGAGTGCACTTGGGAGGAGGCAGATCATAAAATGGCGGACATCACGGCACCCCATCATGCCACAGCTGCATTTGTTGAACCAAGACAAGACAAAGTCATTCTTCCTAAGTCAAGTCAACCATCGCTGAACTCCTCATTCCAAGCCAAGCCAAAGTCGACCTTTAAGAACCAAGTGAAGCCATCACTGACCTTCATAAATTCAGTCAAGCTACAGTCGACCATCAAGAGTCGAGTCAGGTCACTGTTGAGGTTCACCAGCCAAGTCACCCCACAACAAAGCTTCATGAGTTAAGTAGAAGTTTCATAGATCTTCACAATTCCATGCAAGTTATTACAGATGTGCACAAGTCAAGTCAAGTTTATGTTGATCCTTACCCATCAGGTCAAGTCATTGATGATAACCACTTCATTGCTAATCTTCCAAGCTCCTGTTACCTCATCTGATCAGCTTGAGTCACGTGACTGCACATTTGTTACCATTACACTACGTCTACCCTGATCATTCACAGCCACGGAAGAGCCGCTGCACAAGATGGCTGCTGCCCTTGAGCCACCTCACAATATGGCTGCCGCCCCTGAGCCACAGCACAAGATGGCTGCGAAGTCAGAGCCACAGCCCCAGCACAAGATGCCCACCACTCCAGAGCCACAGCCCAAGATGGGCCTTCACAACAGAGCCTCCAGCCTTCACCGAAATCAAGTCACAGTCTTCAGCCACCTCGGATGTCTCGGATGTTTGCGAGCATTGTGAATGTTGCAAATGAAGACACCTGGGCTACCCAAGGACATAGGAGTCTGGTGTTCAGTCTGGAGGACTCACCGCTAATGTCGGTGAGTGCAGCGGGCATTTCTAGGGTTTTTGCGCAGGCTCTATCCTTTGTACTCCCTATCATGGCAGTGGCTCTTTTGAGTGTGGGCCGCACACTACGCTTCAGAGCCAAATCCAGTCCAAGAATCCTCTGAGCCTGATCCAGTATCCTCAGAGTGCACTCCAGAGCCCGCTCCAATCCGGGAATCCTCAGAGTCCACTCCAGTCCTTTAACTGCTGGAGGTGTCAGCTTGTGCCCTAGATCGTCTGGAGGTTCCGCCGGTGGCTGCACTACCTCCAGAGGTGTCGGCTTGTGCCATGGATCCTTCAGAGGTTCCACCAGTGGCTGCACAACCCCCAGGGCCATTGGTTTGCCCCACAGAACCCCTGTCCTTCCCTGCCACAGCCAGAAGGGCCACCATTGAGCTTTTGCCCTGCCCTGCCATGGGCAGAAGGGCCACCATTGAACTCTCAACATGCCTAGTCCTGGCCATGAAGGCCAAAGAACTCTTACCCTGCCCTGCTACAGACATGGGGGGCCGCCATACTACCCACGCCTTGCCCTGCTACGGTTAATGAAGCCACCCCTGAGTCTTCGCCATGTCTCGTTATGGCCACAGAGGTCACTGAACCCTTGTTTTGTCCTTTCATGGCCATAAGGGCCACCATGGAATCCTTGTCTAGTCCTGTCACAGTTATTGAAGCCGTTTCAGAGTCCTCGTCCTGCCCTATCATGGCTATGGAAGCTGTTTCTGAGCTCTCTTCCAGCCCTGTCATGGCCACGGAGGCCATCGTCAGAGGGCACTCCATCCAGAACATCGCCATCATCTCAGAAACTCCATTTCCCATAATAACCCCTGACTAAGACTGTTTGCACATACCTGGTTAAGAACTGATTGCACACACACCTGGTTCCTATCAGGAGGACTATTTAAGTCACACACACATTCACCTTATTGCAAAGTCTTGTATTGCCCTGGACTGCATTTCTGAGCGTTTTCTTTTCATTTTGTGGTTCCTTCAGTGTATTGCCTTGGACTCTTCTCCTCTGTTGATTGTTTTCTGCCTCCCCCGACCTCAGCCTGGTTATATAAACACACACATGCCTGCATATTTCAGCAAATGCATGTTTTATTTCAGAAAAAATGTTTTTTTATATATATTACATATATTTATAATATAAATTAAATAGATATAGATATGTAAATACATGTAAATATTTTTTAAATATATATACTGTATGTGTGTATTTATATATACATAATAAATATGCACAGTGCACACACATATATTATGTAAACAAAAACTTATTTTGCAGATAATCTCGATTAATCGTTTGACCTCCCTACTTTTGCAGGGTTTCTTAAATCATATAAAATCAACATTTATACAAAGGGTACTAGTGCTATTTTTAATAATTTGGCATGTTTTTAAATTAGATCCCAGAGTCTATATATATATATGTATGTGTGTGTGTGTGTGTGTGTGTGTGTGTGTATGTTTTGCATGTAGTGTATCTTTAAAAAACCTCTTTGTAACAAAACCTTTACTTTTGTGTCATCACTACGAGAGCAAGTACTTTACGAGAAATACCATATAAAACTTACCTTAACAAGAAGGTTCATTGATAACCGCTGAATCTAACTATAACCAAACAGTTTCTTGTGTCATTTGCATATGAATAAAATATACTGCCTCATCGGTATCACCTTTGAGAAGTAAAAGGCATCTTAATGAGCTGTTGCTCTCTGCAGTTACACTGGAGAGAGGAAGGGACACCAGCGCTTTTCTAATTTACATATTCTTGAATAAGCTCAAATCAAGCTGCTTCTCAACATTGACATTGACCTTAAGATGTCTGTCAGTGGGATTTCATGATAGCATATGCCAGAAGAGCAGAGAGCATCACCCTGACTTCTATCATCTGTCAGTGTTCTGCTCTATGCAAAATGAGAGAGGCACATCTGCATATTTATGACTTTCCATCTCACGTAGCTTCATTGTTGTCTGAGTCTATATTGTATCATTTAGAGTAGAAAACGACCATTTAGAACAAAAAGTCCTGTGTTTCCTTTTTTAGACCTCAGCTACCAGACACAGGCAGTTTCTAAGTACATCTATAAGTACATCGAATCACATTCATTCGGGCAGAGGAGCAGAGCCGAAGCACAAGCAAATCAATGTTCGTCTACAAAACTCATGCAGTTTTTTTTATTTTTATTTTTATTTATTTTTTGCCGCTCGTTCCATAAAATACATAATAATTGCAAATTAATTGAGAAACAGTTGCAAGATCTAAACAGCTGAACCTTGTACCTTTGGTGTTAATGTAGTTTGCAGTATGTAAGTAGTTTATGTGTGTTTTTACAGTATTAATAAGAAATTCCTAATTCTATGAGCCCTACGTTGTTTGATGGAGTGTGGAGCGCAGCAGGAGGTTTCAGATCTTCTCACTTTAGTGGGCCTCTTGAGACCTTCGCTCTTCATTAGAAAAGGCTGAACAGTCAGCTGTATTAAACACACGCTAGATGTTTCACTGGGGCTTTAAGTCATCCAGAAAATGCCGCAATGACACTTTCTGCCCTGGTTCTAGCATAGTTCTTCAATTTTAAGTGGGTCGAGGGACTAAGGAACATCTTCAAACTTGGCAACTTTATCGTATAATTGATTTGAATACAGATAAAGTGGAGGTGAGAAACAGCAATGAATTTAGAAGACTATTAAGCGAATGAAAAAGAAGACTAGTTACAGACTGCCTGTCAGATATTCAGCTTGATTTGCTGAGTTTGTGGTTGTTTTGCTGTGATGGCCGTTTGGCTGCAGATATAGTGAGATTTGGACATGCTACTCGAGGTCCAGCGGGAGAGCTGTGCTGCGCCGCCTGACTGAACTGCCACTCAACACAGGGCACTGGAGTGTGACTGTTTTCTGCTCAGCACAACCAGGGAGCAGAGAAGACACTGAGGCTCTGGTTCAAATACTAGTGAGCTGCATCTGTAGACAGCATTATAGGCACATTCTTGACTTGAAGGCTCCTCAAAAAAGTAAGCAGCTATCTCTTAATATACCTTGTTTTGTCCAAATACTAGCATTACTTTTTGAGAATATAGTCTCATATTACAGTCAGCAAGATCATGTGGAAAAAAAAAACTATTTTGCTCTGGAACTATTGATAATGATTATTTAAAAAATAGCTTTGCCTTAGTCATGGTAGCAGTATTTTTAATTATTGTCAGGAATGAAAGCAAGGCTGTGAATTATAGAAGTACAGTGTGTTGATTGTTCTGTTCACCTGAAAGTCTTTCTAGAAAAAAAAACAACAACTTTTAAATAGACAAAGAATTCATGAAACAAGTTGTGAAAGTGTCATGATCTGGTCTACCCCTCACTGCCTTATCTGTAGAGGTGTTAAATTCAACATGGAGTCTAACTTAATTAATGTGTCTATGTGTCACATTCCAAATCTGTCATTGAGATTCCAGAATACACAGTAAGCAGCTGCTTACATTGACAGTAGCCAACAAGGCAGCACACCAGTATTTGTAAAAGGAGCAGAGTGAGAAATTAAATGACAAAACACTTTAACTGGGATTTATTGTTTTAGGCAACACTTCCCATTACCATATTTTGTCAAAATAACCAAAAAAACATTTTTTAATTTTGTCCAGTAATATTAGTCTCAGTTTTTCAATGCGTTTAAAGGGATAGTTCACCCACAAATGAAAATTCTGTAATTAATTACTCACCCCCATGTTGTTAAATACCAGTAAGACCTTAGTTCATCTTCGGAACACAACTTAAGATATTCCAGAGCTTTCTGTCCATCCAAAGATAGCGAAACGGCTACCACGTTCAAAGTCCAGAAAGGTAGTAAGGACATTATTCGAATAGTCCGTGTGAAGTCAGGAGTTCAACCTTAATTTTTAATAAAAATCCAATTTTTTGTATTACTCTCATGTACGTGTATAGATGACTGAAATGGGGGACATTAAAAAGTTATTTATTTTTTTCTTTGAGCACAAAAGTATTCTCATAAAATCACATTTAAACCACTGATGTCACATGGACTATTTTAACAATGTCTTTACTACCTTTCTGGGCCTCGAATGTGGTGCATATTATAAAATGTGCAATTTTTATTTAAAAAAATCATATATTGTGTTCAGAAGATAAACAAAGGTCTTATAGGTTTGGAATGACAAGAGAGTAATTAATGTTAATTAACATTAATGGGTGAACTATACACGTACCTTTAAAAATGTGACAAATCTGAGATGATTTTGAGTTGGATATGACTGAAAATAATTGTTTTTAAGTCAAGCTTGATTACAAGCAACCCTCTAATGAATCAGTCAAGGTTAGTCTTTAGTAAATCAGACTACACAGGTCACACTGTATGTTGTGTGCTATTATTGAGAACAACTTAACAGAAATAGAATTACACACCTTGCCTAATAAGTAAAGTACTAGTAACATACAAAATGCCTAAATATACTGAGATTTACAAGATGGATGACTCCACTTGCAGACAATTTTTCTGTTACAGGCAAGATTTATTCAGTAGCATCTGTTCTTGCTTTATTGAAGTTGTCTTCAATAAATAGATAAACATGCCCAGATGCTTCTTCTTACCTGACTTGGATCACTAAAAATACATCATACACATCTTGTCCTTGGCTTGCCAGGCAGATGATTAATGGTGTAGCAAAATTAGCTCAAATACAAATAAATCAAATCAGAATCAGTTAAGATTATGTAGGGAATTTGCACAGAATCACTGTTTTACGGCGGATCACTGAGTCGGTCTGCAATTCACTTAACGAGCCGTATAACATCAACTCTGCGCTGCTGGATATTAAAATCCAGATTATAGTGTAAACACTATTAATGAGCACAGTAACAAGATCGGCAGTTTAAGACATTAACTTGTAAGCACAAAACACAAGATACTTCTCTATTCAATTATAAATATGGCTTTATTGGATAAACCTAAGACACATGAACTTAACTACCACATAAACACATGCATTCACACGAGTTGCAGGAAGAGAGAAAGTAAGGAAAGAGTGAGTTTAAGAGAATGAGAATGTGAAAAACCAATTCTACAGCAATAGGTGCTATTGCATCGACTTGAACAACCATCAATCAAAAGATCAACTCTCACATTGAGTTTGTCAATGAGGTTAACATTTATATCCATTTCACCAGTTCAGTCTGAATCTGGAGGTTTGTAATTGTGTTGCTTTTGTGCTACGGGGTTTCCTTCTGTGGTCCTTGCTGCAGAAAGGGGTTTCCCGAGGTTGCTGATTGGCTGCAAGTCAGTCGTCCTGGAAGTCTAGGGAGGCCGATGTTTGGCGGTGGCTGAAGCTGAAGCGAGTCGTGGTCCTTTGAAGTTTGATGCGGGGCAGTCGGAGACTTGAAGACACGGCAGGCACTACTTAACTTACACAAACTCTTAACTTCTTAACTTAAAAGAATTCAAAAGGTGGCAGAAAGCATGACTAAAAGCCAAAAGCAAAAAGTATGGTTTGAATAGTGTCTTAGTCATCTTTGGACACATCCCAAAATCGTGTTTTAACAGATAGATATCATTTGACTAAGAATAGGTGGAAAGAAACATTTCAAGCAAGAAAATTTAATCAAAACCATACTAAATATGGATATTCAACTATAAAACATCCGATAGTTGTTCAAATACTTATACAATGAGTGATTAACACATGATAATTAAATGTGTGGGATACATATAATATGCGTTTATGCATATCAGTGATTTCAGTCCGTATTAGTGTATTTTCAGGCCTGCATGAAAAGGCAGTTTTGTGAAACGTGAGTTCAGTTTTGGTGATAAACAGAGGTTAAAGATCTCATCAGGAATTTCAGGGTGTACTCACATTAGGCAGTCTGAACCGTGCCCGAGTGCGTTTGACCACCAAAGCGCGGTTCGTTTGACTAGTGTGAGTGCTCCAAAATGTGCCCGGGCGCGGTACGTTTAGCTGTCCCTGGCCCAGTTGGAAGAGGTGTGCCAGAGCACGGTTCAGTTGGACTCGGGCCCGGTTCGCATGTAGTGTGAGCGCTAACCGTGCGGGAGCTCCAAAACAAACATAGTGGAGAAAGGGTCGTTTCGGTCTATGGCAGAGGTGCAATGTTTGTTTAACAATAAGCTGTAAGAGGGCTGTGGACCACCGCGGACCAAACGATTCAAAATTACTATCCACAATGTAAACAGAGCGATTGACTCCATCGCGTCCAGTAGAGTTGTGACGTTCGCAAACGAACCTATGCGTGTTTCACACAGATGAACACAAATTAACTCAATGTCTGTTGGATCTGCTTAAAGAGGTATGCAACCATGGGCCGATTTATGACTTCCTGTTGTCTTGCGGCCTCTTTGTGGAATTCGGATCCTCATGTTTCAATGTTCTGATCGAATCTTACATGTCTGATTCCCTGTGATCCCTTACAATGGTTAGTACACCATTTTATTTCCACCTCTCCCCTATGTAGCCTTGAGAATCCTGTCACATGTTGATGGCAGTGAATGTAGTTGTATAGTGTAAACAAGTTAAAGCCTTCCCGATATTGACCAAACGCCCCAACATTAGCCCACCTGATCGCTTAACGTGTCTCAGATCGTTCATCAGGCCGATTGAATGACGTTATCCCTTCAGGTTCTGCATTGAGCTGTTACATTCCAATCAATATGCTTTAATGAAATGCTGTAGACCATTGCATGTCATTTATCTTCAGGATACAGGGGTATCGATGCCAAACGGGCAACTCGCCAAGGTCTAAAGCTACAGAAAAATACCTACTCAGTCATAGACCCAGATTTGATTCTGTAGAATTTGACAAATGTTCATCTACAGGTCAGCTTTCCATTCTTCGTAATGTGATTTGGAGGCTCTGACTGTACAATCACAGTCAGACAGGCACTTTGTATGCAGCTAAGCTCCCAGCATGCTTTGAGTCTGCTCACCTGGGGCATGTTGCATTCTTTAAATTTATGCTTTGATTAAATGCAAATAGAAAGATAAACAGATAAACAGGATTTGGCCTGACATTCACTCAAGGTGGTGCTTTGTGAAGCAGATTAGTGTGGCTAATTTCTCTTCTGGTGGAGTTTTAATTGGCGTTCGATTCCAATCAAACTCCTGCCACCCTCCCTAGGGGCCCCATGGCTGGTGTACTGAGTCTAAAGGGCATGTGCCGTCTGCTGTGCGATATCAGCCATGATGGCTGCTTTTTTCATATTGTTTTACATTTGTATGTTCATTATAGTCTATATTCATGCTAATGTTCTCAAAAGGCATAATTCAGGTCACTGATATTGTCTGAGAAGAGTATTAGAGGCCTAAATAAAGACTTATAATTAGCTGCTTCCTCATTTGATACCTCAAGCAACAACTTTTGTTTGTGTTCTTGTCACAGTTTTATTTGCCAGTTACACTTTATTTATAGGAATTCTAGTAGCTACAGGAATTCAATTTCCCTTTTCTTATCTGAACACCTTTCTCCTCTGAGGCTTTTGAGGAGTGCTGGAAACCACACTCTGTGTTTTAAAGCTGATGTGTGTGAAGCTTAATAATTAAAATGTTTATGAATAATTCATTCTGGATCTCTTTGTGCGAGCACTCCTCTAGCTGTGCAAGTTTCTATATTTAACATCGGCGTCACTTTTTCTCTCTCTCTTTCTCACCTTCTTTCCTTGAAAAGCTCGACACCTTTGGGTTTTTCATCTTGACACTGTTTAACACGGGAGGTTTCTTTTTTATTTTTGTCACAGAAATCCCATTTTATATGTATGTTTTGAAGCCTGCACTAGGCATAAGCCAGGATTTAGTTTTTTCGATAATTTTAACATAGAAGATGACATTTTGAAAAACGTTGGGGTCTGAATAATATGGGATCCCGTTGACCTGCATTGTATGAAAAAACTTTTTTTTCAAAAGACAGAGGAAGAAATATAATACAATTCAGTAACAACATGAGGTTCTTCATAATATGGTTCATAGAGGTTTTTTAGTTCATTTAGAGTCGGACATGAGTGAGTAAGGATGACTTGCAGTTCTGTAAGTAATTCAAATCAGTAATCGCCTGACATCAGTAAATGATTCATTTTGTAGAATGATTTTGATTCAGATCGATAACATTTGTATGTCTTTTCTTACTGATTCCTTTAAAGAACCAGCTCATAGGAGTCGCTGGTTAATGAATCAGACCCTAATGAATAGCAACAGCAAGCAGAGTTGTCTTCATTTTATTTTGCAGTACCCAGCTCTTTTCATCTCTCCTTACATTCGATTTTGACTGAAGGCAATTTGAGTAAAATATAATTTCTTTTCACTGTAGAATCAGTGGAGGCAGTAAATAGCAGCGCAGGAATCACTGGAATAAGCTAAGAAAAACACATTATATGCCTCATGTGTAATATAAAAAAGAAATTGTCTGAAACGTTAGTTTAAAATTTGATATATTAAATTGAAGGTTATTTTTAATTCACTGTGATTTATTACCTCTTTCATGTTCCAAAAGTAGAGCGAGAGAGAGAGAGAGAGAGAGAGAGAAAAGGGGAGGGAGGAGCAGGTTTGGAAAAGCTAGATCAACCAACAATGAAACTTAAAACAGAAGAAAGGAACAGAGTGGCAGGGTGAAAGAGCTCACTGCTCCTGTTTTGAAGACAGCACAGTGGGTTGGCATCGCTACAGAAACGGATGCGTGATCATGATGCTGATGACCAGCTGTGTCAGTGCATTGAGGGACAAACGTCTCAGGTTATGAATATGACCCTGTTCCTTGAAGGAACGAGACGCTGCGTCGACGAGACGCTTTGGGAACGCCTTTAGCGCGTCAGCTCTGAATA
>JAUMHQ010000058.1:8704182-8718365 GCA_032361165.1 Enteromius paludinosus
CAACTCATCATTGGCTGATTCAACACACTATTCAGAGCTGACGCGCTAAAGGCGTTCCCAAAGCGTCTCGTCGACGCAGCTCGAGTTTCTGAAAAGGAACTGTTGTTTTGAGTCTCACATCATAAGCTGTACACAATACTGATTTGCTGATTTGTGTGAAACTGTCAATTAATGGGGTCAAATAATGTTGCTACAAAGAACTTTATTTTTTTATATTTGGTGTAATGCAATGTGTTTATGCGGCCTCCTGAAATGGGTCAATTTGCCCAAAGCTTATCTTTCCAAAAAAGTGAGGTTTGCTCTGATTGGCCATCTATTCAGTGCACTGTGATTGGCCGAATACCAAAATCATCTGGTGGAAACGTAGGTGTATAACGTGATGCCGGCACTATGACACCAAAACAATAAAACACATTATAAACGAGGCATTTGTTGCATCCAGTGGGGAAATAATTACTGATTATCATGAGTTACTCCTGTCTTTTTATGCGTCGTGTTGCATCGCGCCTCGTAAACAATTCCATGTCTGCATTCGTGATCGGATTAACGACAAACAACAAGCACTACCCTCCACTACTCGAAACTCACATTGGATTAGTAAGTAGCTGGTTCTTTTAATAAGAAAAGGTAACTTACTTAAAGGTGGTGAGTCAGAAGCACCAGACTGTCCTTTCAGAGGTAGAATTGCTCCACTTTGCCAGAATTGGCTACTCTCCAGGTTTTAGGAGTTCGTCCTCCATAAATGCATTGAACACACTCTAATATTTGGGTTGAACTGTTCTGGAACAGTGTTGTAAATACAACTTGACCACTGGTTTCTAGTTATGTCCTCTTTTGGAAGCACAAAGAAAGTAGTTTTCACTTTCACAATGCCACATAGTGCATCCAGCAACCGGCAGCAGTTCCACCTTCTTTCTTTGTGAAAACATTTGGGTGGTGTTTGAAAATAAACCCACTCTGTGATGAAGAAAAGTGGGGCTTGTTTAAACGAGCCATTTTAGGGGGGCGTGGACATTATCTATGCACTTCCAGCTCCTAACACTCCAAAGAGAAAGGAAAATTTGAAATCATATCATATGACCTCTTTAATAGTCCAGATACTAGACTAACCTGGATTTTTATTTTTCGTTTGATTGCTTCTTTTGTGCTCATATGTAATTTGTTTTGGATAAAAGTGTCTGCTCAATGATTAAATGTAGATACTATGGATGAGCCTTAGTCAACCAGCAAATTGTGCAAAACTGATCATGAATAAAAATGTGACTCCATTTTGAACGAACAACCTTATTACACCTGAATCACAAACAAAGTAAAGCATGCACACAATTCCATCTACTCGGTGGGAAGATATAACAATATATGCATACATGTGAAAAATATCTCCTTGCTGCAGGCAAATTAAAATATGCAAATTTTTTTATGGTCGATTTCACATTATCCATTATGTTGGTCAAACTGCCTTGAGGGGCTTGTTTCATTGTGAGGGTATAAATGACCTTAGGAATTTAAATATAAAAATACAACCCATTCAAGCATATCAAGAGTGATAACGCAGCATAAATAAATAACACATCTCAATTATTTAAGAAATAATAACAATTTACACAACTATACTGTGCATATATCAAACATACAAGGGGTCATAATAATTAGTATGTACCACTACCATACAGTTGAGGTCAAAACTTTATATCCCCCAATGTTAATTATTTTACCAAAATAAGAGGGATTATAAAAAATGCATGTAATTGTTTATTTAGTACTGACCTGAACAAAATATTTCACACATAGATATAGATATAGTTTACATATAGTCCACAAGAATGAAAAGCAAATAATAGTTTCATTTATAAAAAATACCCAGTTCAAAAATTTACATCCCATTGACTCATGATTATTAACACTTTGTTCTTGTCTGAATGATCCACAGCTGCATTTTTTTGGATAGTGATAGTTGTTCATGAGTCCTGATCCAAAAGTTTTCAACCCCATCTTAATACATGGTTTTTCCTTCTGTAATAGTCGCATATGAGTCCCTCAGTTGTCCTCAGTGTGAAAAGGCAGTACAGTACATGTGATATATGTGTGAATTTACATGTATGTATACAATATACTCACATAAAGCTATATAGCCTACTATATAGCATATCACAACTGCTTTGTTGTTTGTATCATTGCAAGCTATATTATCACCTAGATCTGCTAAATGTGATTATGGCATTAACGGAATAATATATTATAGCCTAAATCTTAACATCCTGATAATTTTTTTTAAACAATTTTAATTATGAATAGTACTATCTAATCTGAAATATATTGCTACAAATCTTACAAACAGTACAATAAATAAGCTTCATTCAAGGAGCTTGACTCTTCAGTGGTGGCTAGTTGTTCTTGAAATGTTACAGTTATCACAATCAAACTGAATCACCAATCCTCTGTACTGCAGACATCCATGATGTTTTCCTCAGATCCCACTGATCTGTGGACCCCTATCGATCTGGCAGCTGCCCACAGGGAGCTATAACCGTATAAAAGCACACACAAAACGCCTACATAAAATGCATCTGTATTAATAAACAACTTGGCATAATAGCATACATACCATTATGCAAATGTTCGCCCAAGCGTATGTACGCATTGCATAGTTGGCTTTTTTTTGCAACTGCCGGAAATTGAACAGAGGATTCTTAAAAACGTGCTGCATGTTGAATTCAACAGACGTACTCAAAAAGCAATTTTCAGCAATCGCTGGTTTTACAAACGTAATCGCCACAATCGACTGCACTCTTATTGCAATAAAAGCACCAGTGGAGAATGAATTAGCTTTCAACGACAGAAGGCACTTTCATTCTATCAGTGTTCAAGTAATCTCACCAATGCAGATGTGAGGTGATCTGAGCCAATGCATAATTTTTTCTTACAATAATGTTGGCAACCCATCTCTACATTTAAATTCTATGTGTGATTGGTTGAGAATATAAAGTAAAACACTAATATTCTAGCTGCACCATTCAGGAGATCAGAGGGTCTGTTGTGGGATTTATTCAGAATTAT
Source organism: Enteromius paludinosus (assembly GCA_032361165.1). Classification (NCBI taxonomy): domain Eukaryota; kingdom Metazoa; phylum Chordata; class Actinopteri; order Cypriniformes; family Cyprinidae; genus Enteromius; species Enteromius paludinosus. The sequence goes on from JAUMHQ010000058.1 coordinate 8,707,240, forward strand.
TTACTCACTATTATGGTTTCATGTAGGATTTTTATTCCTACAAAATTAAAGGAATGTTTCGCCCCAGAATGAAAATTTTGTCGTTAATCACTTACCCCCATGTCGTTCCAAACCTTTAAAAGTTGTGTTCTTCGGAACACAAATTAAGATATTTTTTGATGCATTCTGACAGCTCTCTGACCCTCCCATAGACAGCAATGAAATGAACACGATCATTGTATAGAAACGTAATAAGGAGAAATTAATTCTTTGGACATCAGGAGTTCAACCATAATTTTACGAATCTATGAGAAGTGGGTAGTCTCCAAAATTCAACATTGCACTACAGTGATGTGGAGGAGACCAATTGTTGAATAAAGTCATTATTTTTGTTTTCTTTGGGTATAATAGGTATTGTACTTTATAAAATTATGGTTGAACCCCTTATGTCACATGAACTACTTTACTGTTTCTGGACTTTACATTGCTGTCTATGGGAAGGTCAGAGAGCTGTCAGAATGCATCAGAAATATCGTAATTTGTGTTCCAAAGATGAACAAAACTTTTACAGGTTGGGAACGACATGAGGGTAATGATTAGTGACAAACTTTTCATTTTGGGAATGTTGAGTATCAGAAATTGACAGAATACCTTATTTTTATACCTTTTATACCTACACTGTATATATACATAAAATTCCCAATATTGGCCAATTTGTTGCAATAACAGTGAAATACTTCATATTGGCAGGTAACCAAGATGGTGAAGTAAATAGACATAAATAAAAATAAACTTGTTCACTAAAATTCATTGTCAGAGAATTTGTTTTAAAAAATGTTTTTCTCTTTTATTATACACATTGTTTTCTGATTTTACAGTCGGGAGCCACACTCTGTATGTGTATATAATATGTCATAAAGAGAGGCAGGTTCCTAGAACATAGTGATCATATAGAGCAGTTATTACCATCATCAAACTGACAGGCAGAACATAACGGCTGTCTCTTTCAATCAAGACAGCATCTTTTGATTCTCTACATGATATCTAGAATGCCTTTAGATTTGCCATCCATGAAAACTGCCATATTCCCCCTCAATTTCTGCATCTGATTTCATTTTGTTCTTACATAATGTTTTCCTTCTGTCATAACAGGCGACAATTGGAATAGACTTCCTGTCAAAAACCATGTATTTGGAGGACAGAACGGTAAGCAGTCTAGCATGTTCCAATACAGCAGTAAATCAAATGCACTTCTCTGTTTTCTATTCCATGCCAAAAGAGAAGAGTTTTAATGGAACTATATTGAATCTCCAAAGCTTTTTTTTTATTATACCAGCTGGATTTCTGACAGTTTTAGTATATAGCTGGAAGCTCATGTATCAAGAAAATAGATTGTATCCTCTAGAGATGTCTGGAGTTTATAACCCAGAAATGATTCCATGACCTTCAGCGGAGCAGTTTGCTGTGGTTTTATAAGGTCATATTGATCCAGCTCCTAGCTTGGCTCTGCATGTGTTTGTGTAATTGTGTCTATATGTGTGTTTGAGAGGCTGAATAATTTGACTGTTCAGTTGGGGGTCTCTGACTTGCAGGTTCGGTTGCAGTTGTGGGATACAGCAGGCCAGGAACGTTTCAGGAGTCTCATTCCGAGCTATATAAGAGACTCCACCGTAGCTGTGGTGGTGTATGACATCACAAGTGAGCGTACACACACATTTGAATGATTTTTAAACCTTCTTTGGCTTTGAAATACATTACCAAGAGCCAAGAAGTCTTAAGCAGTTAACATGCCCGATTTGTCAATTTGCGATGTAATCAGTGATCATTTTCTGTCAGTAAAGTGTGTTACAGGTCTGGCCTTGTTTAACACTATAACCTCAAAGATGGAAGAAGCAGCTGTAGGTTATTTTTCACAATAAAAAGATGACAGCTTTATTGTCCGTAAGCCCCACTGTGACTTTCAGAGACAGAGTTAGCGTTGCACACAGCTTTGTTGGTATGAACAGGAAACGCAAAGCTTGATTTTATAGGTAAAGCAGCCAAAGTCAGTTTCACCTTGAAGCAGAAGCAGGTTCACTGATGTCAGGCTGCACATAAACCGGTATAAATGCCATAATAAAACCTTATTGAATATTTCAATATGACAATAGCTCACAGTGGTGCACAACAGCTGCAGTATATTCACTGCATTTTGTATAGGTAAGAAATTTTAAAGCTACCATATAGATTTAATTACAACAAAAAAAATTCATTGAAAAATGAATTCGAATAAAAAAATGTGGAAAATAATTTACCCTCCAGCCAATGCATTCATGGAAATAGTGGAGATATTATCAACACAAATAATGAATCAGTTTAGGCTGTTGATTAGTTATTTAAGTAAATAAATACCTGATTAATTGCATGTTTGCATGTTGTCTAATTAGCAGCACTTAACATTAAAATGTGTTGAACTATACATATATTCATATATTTCTGGATTAGTGTGGAAACAACATGAAAAAAAAGTATTGTTGTATATTTTTACTAAGTACTATGAATGAAGGCCAGTATGACTGATACTGATGCTTTATAATATATATATATATATATATATATATATACAGTTTTTTTTTCTTTTTTTTTTTCTGGGTATAAAATTAGTCATTTTAGCCATTCGACCTTATAGTGTAATGCAGTATATCATCCTAAACTGCAAATTATCAGATTATGATACATTAACATTTATGGAACATAAAAATAATACATGTGGACCATCCTTCCTTGGCCAATCTCTCACTTTACGGAGTGTCACAAAAATGATTTTTTTTAATGCATTAAAAGTAGAATGTGAAATGTAGATTATTTCAGTACTTTTCCTATCAAGTAGTTACAACCTTCTGCCTTCTTCACATAGATGTGAATTCGTTCCAGCAAACTTCCAAATGGATCGATGATGTGAGAACGGAGAGAGGAAGTGATGTCATCATCATGCTGGTGGGCAATAAAACAGATCTGGCAGATAAGAGGTGAGTTGTCTCGCTCTCAATCTTTCTCACACACTTTTATTATTAAGCTGTTTACCAAGGCTGTTTCACTCACCAGCGTGTGAAGCAAAGCTGACAGTTTCATTAAAGAGATTCTCTGAAAACCAAAAGGAAGCCTTGTTCTCACTTTAGACTTCTGGGAATGCGGGTTGACAGATTATTTGAGATGAACCCTAATTTGTGCAAAAGTTAAGAGGTAAAGGAAACAATGCAAAAAATAACACATTATTTAGGGAAGGCTTGCCCTGAAATGATCTCTTCCTGACAAAGTAGGGATGCTTTACTAGTATGCTTTCTTAACTAGTATTAACTTAAGTTTTACAATTACAAGCTAGTTTTTTAACCTAACCTGTCTCAATATAGTGAGGGAAAATGCTACATTACTGTTATATATTCGTGCACATGGCTGAGTGAGTTGGGGTGATATTCAATACTGTGTTGAGTAGAATTGTTTTTGGTGAATTGATTCATTTGGACAGTTCATTTAAGTTTAAATGAAGCTTTCCATCACTGGTATTGACTCAGTTATATGGTAGCTATAATTCGGTGTTCTGAATGTATTTAGTTGAAATATATTCACTAACGTGCAAAAGTGTGGGGTCAGAATACTTCTATTCATCAAAAGTGACTATAAAGACATTCCTGTTTCAAATCAGTGCTGTTCCTCAGATTTTTATTCATCTTGAAAGTACAAAAAAGTAACATAACACTTTCAACATCAGATCATTTTAAGCATAAAAATTCCATTTTATAATATTTTCAAATAAAATATTTCACAATATTAAAATTTTACTATATTCAAAAACATAAACTCACATATAAGTAAATTTTGTACCCATTGACGCTCATTAGTATTGTCGCCCACTAGCCTATTAATTATACCTAATTTCAATTATCCGCCTCAGCATAAATACCATCGTCTCACTCTTCTGGGTATCTAGTTACACATGATCCCGCCTTCCTCCCCTTCTCCGCCTTTTTTCCTTCGCAACTTCAAAGGGGGGCGAACGGGACCGAGCCTCGCTCCGAGCTCTGCCCTCGCTAGGGTTACTATCAGCAGGGCTCGGGGTCCGCCGAGCTCACGGGTCGCTCTCCGGACAGCACGCCAAATTTGCTTATTTAATTTAATGAAGAAGTGCGAATTTGTGAAAAAAATTGTGTGTATCTAAAAAGAGTTTCTATTTGTTTTTGATTAGCTAATTACTATTTTTAATGACTAAATTGACTGTAATATAAATCCCCAGCAGCTTGTAATGTTTGGGCAAGCAGCGTTTCAAAGGACCTTCCCCTACACTGTTCTTGGTCTACCCTTGTTGTTTAACTTCCTTATCTCGTGCTTTAATTCAGTACAAAGCCTGAATTTATAGTCACTGGCCCTATAGTAAACTTATATTAGTGGGAACAGGTGTATCCAAAATCAGTTTTTTAAACATGAAATTTGTATGTAAAAAAAATCACTATAGCTAACAGTCCAGAAAAACATGTCATCAAACAAATTAAACTTCTGTAAGAAATGGGCATTTCATGCTTCACTTACTCGGTCCTTCAGAGACGTGGGAGCTCAGGGATAAATACAGCTCAGTCTCTCTCTTTTGCCGTTTTCCTTCTCTCTCTAATTGTGTGTCCCAGAGGGAGGTCATTGTTTTCCTCTCTTTTGTTCAATAATAACTTGCCTCTATAGTTTTCATCCTCCATTGCACCTCCTGAGCAAAGAGCAGGTTATCCATACTAATTCACAGCTCTCAGTCTTAAGAGATTTTGAAATAACAGAACCATTTGTTGAAACACAACAGATTATTGGTAGCAAGATATGGCCGTTATGACAAATATTTTACCTATGTATTTTATAAGTGTGGCTTAGGAGGTGTACAAATAGCTTTAAAGGAGACAGTAATATTGGAACAGTAATATTACGAATATTACAAATTAAAATGACTAAATTAAATGTATTGTTAGGATGCAAAACTTTTTAGATCTAACTATTTTGATCCTGTCATTGTATGTGCATTTAGTTTAATATAATCTAATCTGTTATCATAATGAGGAATTTGTGTAATAATGCATGGGTAACGTTACAATAAGATGTCATTTGCTAACATTAGTTAATGTATTAACTAACATAACAAAGAGTGAACAATACATTTATTACAGTATTTATTCATCTTTTTTAACAGTAATTTATAAAAGTACAATCATTCATTATCTAAGATAAATAAATGCTGTAGTATTGATAATTCATATTTCATGTTAACTAATGAACTTTATTGTAAAGTGCTACCAATGCATTTAGTCAAGATTGTATTTATTTAAAGCTTTAATGTTTTACAATATATATTTTTGTTCATGGTGTCAGGGAGTAAACATGACACTTCTCAGGAAATACATTTTTGAAAGAAACTCTGATTGTTTGTAATAGGTCACCATGGTGGTAAATAGCGCATGCTGAGGTAGAGCTGAACTCTTGTATTGTAAGGTGTTTTAATTTGAGCGTTATGCAGGATTTGTTTCCCTGACGACTGTGAAGGAATGTGGCAGGTGGAGGTGGCTGCAGGCTGATAATGGAGGCAGTTACAGTAGCTCTGTGCTAACATGAAACGCCCCTCAGCTCTCATTATCTCAGACTGTACATTTAGTTCATTTTGTAAATTGAGTTTTGCATGGTTTGCCTGACATCAAGAATTGGGTTAATTTGGTTCAAAGGTGGCATTAGTTTTTTTTATGCAACATCAGTGTGCCTTTTCATCTTCAGTTCTCTGATGGACAGCTATTGTCCAGTCCAATCACAGCGTCTCTCACTTCTCTCTCAGAGACAGTCTGCCCAGTCCATTTCTGAGCTCTATCAGAGTTTTTTTTCTAGCATTTTAAAGAGAAAGTTCACCCAAAAACTACAAACTAAAATCAGTGCCCATATTTGTGTAGACTATAAGACTTTTTCCTTCTATATACTTTGAAATTTTGGTAACACTTTAGTATAGTTCTCACTGTTAATTAGTTGCTTATTAGCATGCAAATTAACATATTGACTGTTTATTAGTGCTTATAAGGGATATATTCTGCATGACCATATTCTACATCCCTACCCAATACCTAATTGCTTAATTAATGGACCTAAAAATAAAGCATGACCAACATTTTGAATAAAAAAAACTATTAAGACATCAAATAAATAAAAAGCATGTCAGATTTCTGCATCACTTATCAAATTTGTGACATGATCTTGTTTTTGTAAAAGATTACATTTTCCTTCAATAGAAGCAGAATAAAATATAATAGAATGTATAATATAAATGTATTAAAATACTATTTAAAAATTTAGGATCTGTAAGTTTGATTATTCAGAAAACATGCACTTAGTTGATCAAAAGTCATCAAATATTTAATTTAGTTAAAATATTTCAAATGTAATTTTTATTTAGCAAAAATATTTAAAATGAATGTTTTCATTTTGAACTTTCTAATGATCAAAAAACAGTTTTGAACTTTGACAATATAAATAAATAGTTAATGAGCACAAAATTAACATGTTTGAATGATTTTTGAAGTATCATGTGACACTGAGCACTAGAGTATTGACGGATGGTAATACAGTTTTATCCTAAAAAATTTTTTATTATAGATTATTATTATTTTATTATCTTTTAATTCATAGATTTGCATTGTGTAAAAATTATAGGTAATAGGAAACAGTAGTTTCATTAAATAGGAGCCCTGTAACATTAGACATACTGTACTACTACTGATGACAATGTGCTGATAACTTCACGTAAACCTCATTATATGGTATTAGTAGTTTTTCTATAGATCCCCTTTGCCAACTGCTTCCGTTGTGACTCTGGATCTGCAAATGCCATTGGATGACTGAGGTAGCAGTTATGGGACCGGAGGCGGATCCTCTGTCACAGTGTAGCAAGTGTCTCTTTGTACAGGAAAGATATTAAAAACCTTGGGTCAGACTGTTGCCATGGCACCCAGTAATAAGTCAGGAGTGAGCAACCTGTCAGAACATTTGCTGTGGAATGTGTGTATATGGATTTTTTGATATACACACAATATATGCACACATATCACATGCAGTATTTATATACGCACTGTACATTACATACTGTATTTGTATCTGTAAATAATTATTAATTCTTTAAGTTAGTTTTATTTTTATACAAAAATGAAATGTTATGACAAACTGTTAAATAGTTTAGATTCTGCACCGTGTCTAATTCACTAATCGAATCTAAGCAAATTAATGTTGACCATAAATTAATCTAATGTACTAAAATGTATATATGTGTAACGATCAGCTGGATGTGTCAGTCCAGTTTTGGATGACACTCCAGCCATCCATGAACTGTGTCTGTGTTTTGTGTCTCTGTTACATGTATGGACTAATTATCAATGAACTCTTGTCTCCACCCACCTCATGTGTTGTCTTGGTTACTCGTATGTTCTCCTCCCATTCCTAATTGTCTGCTCATGTATAAATATCCCATATGTCCTTGTATTAGTCGCTGGTCAATGTTTGGATGTACGTCTGTTTTCCCTGTTGTCTAGCCATCCGTGTTTTCCCCGAGTCATCTGTGTTCCGTGTCTCTGGATTTCCCGTTGCCGACTCTCATGGCCTTCCCAGGATTATTCTATTGTCTTTGCCTCCAATGTTCCCATTGTTTACCCTGCTGTACTGACTCTGGCTTGTAAATAAATGCTTGCAAATGGATCCGCACGCCTACTCGCCTCTGTATCACGACAGATTGACCAGCCGCCCAGGATCCAGCAGCGTTGCACGCCGCTTCGCGGTAAGAGGGGATTCACCACCGCTTAAAAGCCCCACAGTCCCGAAACCACCTCTGCCCGGGTCTCGCAATGCCAGCTGGTGTAATCCGCCACCAGCAATCACTTCACTGGACAAGATGAGGAAGATCACTAGTATCTTCCAGCTTGCATTCAAAATGGCGGCCGAAGAAGCAGACGTCAATCCAGCCCTGGGGATGCCAGCGCCGACGAAATCCCTCACGGTTCCCAGCCCGGCACTAGGGTTGCCAGTTCCATCATGATCCCTCGCGGTTCCCAAACCGCAAAATACGGGTTACAGTCCCGTTTCACGGCGTCAGGGGCCGTGTTCAGCTCAGTCGTCTCAGGTATCACAGCTAGGGGAGCTGTCACCCAATCTAGCGACTCCTGAAATGCTAGTGACGGGTTCTGACATCAAGTCACAGCGAGAGGGGCTGTGTGGTGTCAGATCGGTCCCAGGATCACAGCCGAAAGAGCGGTCATTCATGTCAGCGGTTCTGGACCCGAAAATGGCGGGTTTTGGCTCCATAGCACATCGAGAGGGGTCGTGTTCTGTCTAATCAGTACCACTTGTGCAGCCTGGAGAGCTGCTTTCTGCAAACCCTGCAGTCTCTAACCCGCAAATGACGGGTCCTAGCCCCGTTTCACGGCACGAGGAGCCTGCGATTTGGACTTCGAGTGGCCGGATCCGCCAGACTCCGTCTGTGATCTGGAACCATGGAGGCCGGATCCTCCAGACCCGGTCTGAGATCTGGACTCATGGTGGCCCGAGCCGCCGGTACCCGTGTGCGGCTCAGAGATCCCATTGGGTCCGCCAGTGGCTGCACAATCTCTGGAGATGTCGATTCCGGTCGTAGAATCTCCAGAGATTCTGTTGGTGGCTGCTCAACCCATGGAGGTCTCCAAACCACTGTTCAGTCAGGTTGATAGGGCATTGTCACGGTCAGTCCTGTCTAAAGAGGCTCTCTCTGACAGTTGGATCCCAGAGGGCATTATAGTTGTCTGCTCCGCCCTGGAGAGTACTCGAACTGTCTGGTCGGTCCTGGAGGGCATGGTTGTGGTCGGGTCGGCTCAGGTGGGCATCCCCGCCATCTGCACCGCCCTGGAGGGTACTAGAACTGTCTGGTGGGCCCTGGTGGGCATCTTCTCCATGGATTTCACCCAGGTTGGCGTCTCCACCGCCCGCGCCGCCATGGTGGAGGTCATCGCCATCTGCTCCTCTCTGATGGTCACCCCAGTATGATTGCATTGATTACATTTGTTGACTATATATATATATATATATATATATATGCATGTGTGTGTGTGAGAGAGAGAGATCTTAGTAAGATTTGTTATGTTTTTTTAATAAGTTTCTTATGTTCATCAAGGCTGTATTTATTTAATTAAAAATACTGTAATATTATTGTAATTTCTAATACTAGTTTCCTATTTTAAAATATAATTTATTTCTGTGACTCAGCACTGAATTTTCATCAGTCATTACTCCAATCTTCAGTGTTACATGATCCTTCAGAAATCATTGTAATATGCTATAAAACTGCTTTATATATATATATTGGAACTTTTTTTTTTATTTGGTTCTTTTATGAACATACAATTTTGAAGTAGAAAGACTAAAAGAACATTTTCTTTTAAAACATTTTCTAATAATCTTTTTTTTACAGTGTATAGAATTCCTCCATTAGAAGTGTGTGTGTGTTTAACAAACGTCTTGTATACTGTAAGACTGTAATATTATTGTAATAACAGATTTAAAGTCAGTGTGGGTGTAATGCATGAATTTGTGTCCAGAGGAAGTTTGTTCTCTGAGAGGAACAGATGGTACTGCGCTCTTCCAGACACCCTACTTGATGTCAGCTGAGATGACCTACCCTTGAGCCAATACCAAGCGAAAAGAGACATGTTCAACCCAACCTATACTGTATGTCAATCTTAAGTGTCAAACACAATCAAAAAGAAAAGGTGTAGTGAGGAAAAGCATAGTTTTGACAGCCTGCGGCACATTAATCAACTATTTCAACATCAAGATCTATCATAAGTACAGACAGCAGCGATGAATGCTTTCTCACCATTTTAGTGATAAAAGCGAATGAGTTAGTAAAGAAATAAGGATTCACATGTAACTTTTTGAATATAGTCAGATGTGAACAACACATTCATGCTAAACCTGTGTATGCTGTTTCTGTGAGCTTAAGATAGCACCGGATAAAACATTTATGACCGGAAGATTCAGCAAAGAAGGCAAGAAATTTAGGCTGACAAGACATTCTGCTCCATCAGCATTTATAACCTGTGCAACATGTTCTCTTCTTAATCCCATCTTTCTTTTTTATGACATGAATATCAAAATATTTAGCTTGTGGCTACAGAGGGACTTCAAAAGCACATTCATCAGCCAGAGGCTTCAGGGTCAGGTTTGGAATCCTTGCTTTAGTTTTCTGCAGTCAAAAAAAGAAGTTTCTCCTATATTTTGTCTGGGGGTTTTTTTTTCTGTCACCCTTTGCCTTCCCCGAGGCTTTTGATTGAAAAGTGAAAAGCAGCTTCACACTCTTTAAAAGACAAAAAAAAAGTGCTCAAAAAACATATCTGCGCTGTTTGGAGGGACTTTGATCATGAAACAAAACCACATCAAACCATATCTGATGTTCATATCCATCAAGTTTTTTAATTGTCATAGTAGCTTTAAAAAAAAGACACACAGAAGCAAGTCAAGGTGATACATCCTTAATGATCAAACTGCTATAAATGTAAGTGGTAATACAAGAAATGACTGAATAATGAAAGCATGAACAGTTAGAGGGCATACTGACACCTGCTCTAATGAGAAATGGGTTAAAACGATAACGCTTTATTTTGATAGTCCACTTTAGACATTCTACTTACAGTAAGTAACTTTGCAACTACATCTCAGCTAACAGTCATTAGAGTTTAAGTAGCCGGTCTGATTAATATCTTCTAACACTTGATGAGTACACAACATTTAACATACTGACTTGCAAGTATATGTCAACTTATTTATCTAACCATAAACCTACCTGACTGAGAGTTAGTAGACAGTTGTAAATTAAAGATGATTAGTTGACATGTAGTTACAAAGTTACTTTTGGTTAGTAGAATATCTGTCACGAGGCTGAGACGAAGCGTGCAAATTCAAATGCAGAGTGTTTTATTGACAAGAGGGCAAACACAGTCAGGCTGGGTCATCACCGGCAATCAACAATGGCAGAGGCAAAGTGAGAGAGTAGTCAGAGTCCAGGCATGGGTCGAAAACGAACGGCGAACAGAGTCCAAAGGGAGAGGCAAAAGCAATAGTCCAAACGAGAGCAGGGGTCAGTA
>JAUMHQ010000058.1:8737125-8753878 GCA_032361165.1 Enteromius paludinosus
GACTCCAACCCAACTTTGTCAATAGATTAACGGCGATATTTTTTTTATCGCGCGATAAGAGTCTCGCGTTAACGCGCCGATAACGGCCCACCACTCATTTTTATGATTGCATTTATCTCAGAAATGACATTTATCTCAGAAAAGATTTAAAGCACCCTGATCTATTTAGCCATGTAAAACAGGATGTCAAGATGTGCTGTTTAAGAAGAAACCAACAACATTTACCAATCAGAATTTTTAATTTACAATCCTTTATAAATTACATAAATAACAAAACTCATAATAACTTAAAAGAGCCCATTTGAGACATGGGGGTGATGTTTCCTAGGGAAGATGCCATCTGTTTAGAAAGTCTTGCTTCGCATCTGGGACCCTCTCGCTCTCTCTCGGGACAGCTGAAGTAAATCCGGCCTCAGCAGCTGGGATGGATTAAGGGTGGAATATGTAATGAGAAGTTCCCTGACGTCTGGCTATTCAAATGGAAAATACTGTCGCAGAAGCACATGGAGGAGATTGGGTTTGTTTAAACAACCTTGTCCAGGACCGACTGTTGCTCCTGCTCTTTCAGTATGGCAGGTGTAATTGCTACATGGCATACACTTTTAATGACAGCAGCAAAACATACGGAAAGTCTGTTGCTTCTATTGTTTATGGTGTCCGTTCCATTTTTCAGAAAATCTCTTCTGATGAAAGCCTTCGCCATGACATCATTTGTCTGCGTCAAGAGACAAAAGTAAAAGTTAGAAACAGAATTTTTTTTTTCTTTATTTTGCTAAATATCACAGTGATGTTAAAATATTTGTGTACATGATAGAATTAAGATCCCTGACTGAAGTTCTTAAAGTGATAGTTCACCCAAAAATGATCAATCGTCTGCTTACCTACATGTTGTTACATGTTGTTTCAGCTGAGCAACCTAAGAGTGAGTAAATGACAGAATTTCTATTTTGGGTAAACTATCTTTTTAATCTTTTGAACTGCATATAAAATGCTATTTTGAAGTACTAAAGTAGGATGGAGACTCACACACTGCAGGTGGGAACAATCCTCTCTTCTGGGTGCCTGGAAAAACCCATTCTCTTCAGGAAAGTTGGAAGTCGGAATTTGGGTCTGTAGTGTTTTGGCGCTGGACTAAAACCAGAGACAAGAGGAAGTTAGATTTGAATGGGAACGCAAACGCATTCATTCTTGTCCTCGGGACTTATTTTATAACTACTGACAATCTGAGGTTTCTATAGTTTAAAAAATTAATCAGGGATTCAAGACCAAATGCTCTACTAACAAAATCTCACGTAACAACAGGATGTACGTTTTATGCTAGTATTCTGGCTACTTATAAACTGCTGATTCAAAAGGCTCACTCGACTCTGTAAATTAATTTTAGCATCTGGTTGTATGTTACACATTAGTCACCAGTCACTGAAGTACTTTGGTCAATGAAAAATAAGAATCTAGTTTAAAACAGCTGTAGTAAGTATGCCATTTTTAACAGCAGTTTACATGTATTGGTGTTTAAAAGGATGACTGGATTTTTCCTTGAATATATGTCAGAGTATCCATTTTATACAAAAAAAAAATAATAATAAAACATTTCAAGAAACAAACGTTTGTACAAATATCGTTACAATTTTGGGCAGTCGCACCACATGACATTTCAGACCCTGAACTAAACCTTTTATTATATTCTCACAGTCATGGAAGGGTTTTTTCTGTTATATCATTATATTTATATTATTATTCATTTCTATTTTGCAAATTGTTTGCACCACATGACTTTGGTTTGATGTACACAAATTGTTTCTATAATAACATTTTAATAAAATGCATTGCTGCTTTTTTCTAAAACATTGCCAAACTGCTGAAAAATCATTGCTTTTTGATTAGTTCATTCTTATAATAAGGCTCTTTTCTTAATTATGTCATCAGTCCGGTTGCATCCACCTGACTATATGTAATTTCCCTTTAAAAATGATTTGATCATAAATTAAAATCACTTGTCAAAGAAGAAGTCATTGGATGTTTGAATTACATTTGAAATGTATTTCTGAATAAAGACCCACTCACCATTCAGCCTGTGATGAGGGCATCACCTGCTTATTAGTGTTTTTCACCTCTTCCTCCTTTTCTTGCTCTCTCTCGTCCTCTTCCTCCTCCTCTTGCACATCACAAATGTTGTCCCACAGTTGGTTATTGACAAAAAGAGCCTCCTGCAAGCTGAGCCCTCGGTCCACACAAGTCACCTGTCGACAGAGGGGGCAGCGAATGGTGCGCAGGCCGCTGTAATGTAGCCCCATTGTCTCCAGACAGGGAGTGCAGAATGTGTGGTTGCAGTGGAGAGTTCTGGGAACGCGGTCGAGGCGGGAGTAATACAGGTAACAGACCCCACATTCCTGATCCTCGTACAACACCATGGCTGAAAACTGGATCTGATATTGTATTCCTGTCTTCTGGAAATTGTGTAGCGTAATCTGCGAAAACAAGAAGAAAGATAACAACTTTCAGACTTGTGTGAACTATCCCTTTAAGCACAGTATGACAGTTCAAATCTTGAAGCAGATGGCAAAGCCATGGCCAGATCAACCCCCACCGACCATTCATCCTTATGGTATTCTCCTCTAATGCTGCAGACCACCTGTTAGTCCAGAATATAATATTAATTTAGTTTGACCTCTGAGTGTTGACCTCTGACCCGTTTCTGAGTACCAATGCAGACAAAACAATACTGCATGAAAGAATAGCTAGATCTCTGGTTTCTGCAACTTTGAGAACATCTACAATTTCACTTCATCAATACAATATACAATTTATCGAACCTTCCAGAACAATGCATTCAATGCACTCTGACATAGGGTTACATGTTTAGTTAGTTTTGTTGTCTTGTTAGTGATGGTCAGGTAAAAGATTATATGAGAACATCCTTAGTCAAACTGTAACTTGACTTGTGTCACACCATTTGAACAGTGTGTTCTTTTTCTTTTATATTTTAATTAATAGAACACTGCAGAAATCACTTAATCACTTAAGTCATAATAAAAGAAATGCTTTTTCATCCAGAAAATCAACAAACCCAAGGTTTATTTGAATAGTTGTTGTTTTTTAAATTTCAAATTGTGTCAATGTCTTATTCATTGTTGCTTTTAAAGTAAATGTATCTGTTTGGATACTTTAATGGACAAAACTAAAGTATTCATTAGAAAAAATATATGATTGTTTGCTCTGTAACTAAGTATTAGAACAGTTTAATGCAACACAAACAAAAATGAATGTAAATCAACCTCAGTTTTGAATGAGAGAAATATACTTACAGAAGAATGACTCGTAATCCAGTTTTCTCTATGGACTGCTACAGATCTTTGTCAGGAGATGAACTCATCTGACTGAGAATTATGGGTGTGTAAATGAGAGCAAACTGGCTCTGCTGTCAGTGTGAATAACCGCCTGGTGTTTTAAAGTGGCTGTGGAGTCATGGGGGAGGTGGTGCGTCTCTAACTCCTCCCCCATTGCCACACAAAGCTTAGCTCACAAGTTATTCAGAAATGGGTTTCCTGAGAGTTTAGAAATTCCATACTTAAAAATGCTTCAAATAAAATACCAAGGAAAGACTTGCTGATGTAGGAAAAAACCCTGAAGGAGAAATGTCTTCTGTGGCATATAATGAAATCTAATCAACAGAGTCACAAACTAATCAAATGTGACCATGGACCACAAAAAAAAAAAGTAGCAATACATTTTATGGGTCAAAATTATCGACGTTTCCTTCATGCTAAAAATCATTAGGATATTAAGTAAAGATCATGTCCCATTAAGATATTTTGTACATTTTCTACCGTAAATACATCAAAACGTAATTTTTTATTAATAATATGCATTGCTAAAGACTTAATTTGGGCAACTTTAAAGACAATTTTCTCAATATTTACATTATTTGCACCCTCAGGTTCCAGATTTTCTAAATAGTTGCATCTGATCTAAATATTGTCCTATCCTTAAAAAACCCCTACATCAATGGAAAGCTTATTAAATGTATGACTGATCTACAGTCACATATATGATAATTTTTCATTTTGTGATTACAATCGGTAATAATTCAGTAATAATCCACCAAATAGTCTGGATTTTTCAAACATGCTAGTACATATATATTTGTGTGTGTGTGTGTGTGTGTGTATGTACGCGCTTTTCAGGATGAGAAGAACTGCTTAACATATTTTCTCACAAAAACAGCTCAGTTAAAAAAACCACCAAAAATAATGGGCTCGTCCGGGATTTGAACCCGGGACCTCTCGCACCCAAAGCGAGAATCATACCCCTAGACCAACGAGCCGCTTAAAATTAGAACGGTGTTCATATCAAATAAAGTTTACAAAAGCAGTATCAACAGCGCTATCGGATACGTAAGCATTTTATTATAATATTGTGTCGAAGTTAGTTTTATTAACTAAAATATTAGATGCATATTTTGTAAATAATCTTGACAGGAATCTACACGCGTCAGTCAGTAGCGTTGCTAACGTTATTACGTAGCGTCACATGCGTACTTTGCCTTAACTCTTCGTCTGTTTTACAGGAAACCCCGCTAGTGTATATATACTATTTAATTGTTCAAAGTAAGCAATCCATAAAAAATAACTAAGAAAATAATGGGCTCGTCCGGGATTTGAACCCGGGACCTCTCGCACCCGAAGCGAGAATCATACCCCTAGACCAACGAGCCACGTGCAGTACGTACTACGACCTGAAACAATACAAAGACCAATGTTAACTGAATGACAACCATTTTATTGCTGTATTGCGCTATATATACGCTTGTAAAATTTTACTCTACTGAGCCGCATCAAAACAAAAGTTAACGCCTCTTATGAACCTCATTTAATATTTCCACAGAGCATCGCTTTCCACGCTTTTCCATATATAAATATAACTTACGACAAACTTAAAAATCTTTTTAATTACAGCTACACAATTGCAAATGTGTAACTACATATATAAATTGCAGTAAAATCTGCATACTTTGTATCCATAACTACTTAGATACTAACTTAACGTCACTTACCAAAAACACGTGTAACGTTATTTGTAAAAACTCGTGTATTTTTAAAGCTGAAGTCTATTATCTCTTTTTGTACGTTAATCTAATCACCTTGGCATCCGTGACCTATACAATATTCGGTGGGTGAACTAATATTTTGAAGCTCTCACTTTCTCTACTAAAGCTAACTACTAACGCTCCATCATAAGATGTCAACACCTCATGGTCGAATAAATTACCCACAGTCCTTCGCGGACTCTAGAGTGTTTATACAGCTGCTATTCTTGTTCCCGTCACTGTAAGCAGAGAGATCAGTTATGTTATGTACACATTTATGTAAAAACTGAATGTTTAAATATTAAATTGCATTCGAATTATACATCTGTGATTTAATCTGTTCGGCAAATTAGGTTCATTGCAAGTAATTGTTCATGAAAGTGCATAAAACATACAAATAATAACAATTGTTATTGTTGTTTTTTTCCTTTTGTGACAACTATGTACAGTCTGCTATATTTAATACCTTTTAAGTTAATAGAGCTTTCAAATGCACCACACTATCCCAAATTATAAGCAAACTAATCCGGTTATGTTGAATACTGTCATAGACCATATAAATACATTATATATAAATACATTGAAATACAAATCCTTGAAAGGGACAAACATGTCCAATGAGAAGCCGTGCTTTGAACCACGTGACACTCTGCGGAAGCGCAAGCAGAGTGGGCTGCTCTGTTCTCTTGTGTTGATGTTCTTGGTTGTTGTGCGCCTTCAACTGTTGAGTTTCTGTCACCCCTACAACCCCAGCTGACATGTCAAGTGTCCCAGAAATGGTAAGGGATATGTGTATTCTAAGAAAAGAAATTTTAACACAAATTTATCTCGAGTTAAAGGATTTTGTGGTGTAAATTCACTTTCTGTGTAAGGGAAGTTAAATGCGTGTCTTATTTCTCCACGCTAACAGGCTAATGTTAGCCAAGTAGTGATTTATTAGTAAGAAACAAATAAAACAATACGACTTAATCCTTAAAAATACTAAAAAGTCACTTATAAACGTAATTATGTGACATTATTATCAGTTTCTAATAATAGCTCAGCACGTAACAGCTCGTTATTATTGGAACACCACCGGCCAGTTAATTCTATTTATATGTTAACATAATTTTTACCAATGCAATATTTTTATACCTGATTATCTAAAGTTTGAAGTCTTAGTTTGTCAGGGATTTACGTGATATATCAACTCAAATCTATTAGAGCACACCAATGCTACTTTGTATTTGTAGTTGCCCTTGGAAACTAACCCCATGCAGACACAACGTTAAATCAGAATATTACACCCATCATCTTGCTCATGAATTCTTTTTTCTCAGGCATCCCGTCCAGATATTTTGTAATAAGGATGTACAAGAAAGATCACTGAGCAATAATGGAGGAATTTCTGAGCACGCTCCGTGATCATGATGCCAGGTACATGGTAAAATTCAAATTCTGAGCAATGCACATATTCAGAAAGTGATTTCCGTTATGCGTTTGTAGTAGGCGTACAGCATCCACTATTTGCAGTACTTTGGTTTACACTTTCCCTCCTTCTGTTCATCTTCTCAGCTCTGTCTTGTCATCCTGCGAGCCAGAATTACAGGAACTGATGCGACAGATTGACATCATGGTGGGGCACAAGCGGCGTGAATGGGAGGCAGAGGTTCGATCCATGGAGCTGCGTCTGCAGAATACGCAGGAGGAACTCCAGTCAGCCAGAGTTCTGCTCGACAAGAGGAGCTCAGAGGTATCGTCTTGCCTCTTGTTCACCCTCACATGTTCACACTTTCATTTGGAGGTTGTTACATTAAAAGAAAGTTATAAGGCACCCATGTGTTAACTGTAAAGTGATTAATGCTGTAGTGAGATATGAGACAAACCATGTTCCAGACTGCATTCTTGGGAACACATTCATTACAATTAATTATTGTAATGTGAGGCCAAGGTTTGCAATGGTTTTGTATTACACTTTCCATGGTAAGATCTCTTTGATCTGCCTTCACCCCTGGCAGACACTTAGGGTGAGGGAGGTGATGATGTCGCTGCTGGAGCTCCAGGATGGTGGTTTCCAAATGTTGGTGTTGGTAGTGGAAAAGGGGTTACAGCAGGTGAACTGCATGAAGGCATGGGTCTTCCTGCATGACTAGACTAGACGGAATGCTTCAGTGTGAGCACTGTTATGAGCATTAACTATGTTACATTAGATAAGGTGAGGACTGTTGTTGATAAAGCTACTCTGATTGTTTTGATTGGCTCTAAACTTTTATGTCAATGTTAAAAGAAGATCTATGCCTTTTTGCAAATAAATAGCCTTCTTCAGGACACACATCAATTGCTCAAACAGGTATTCTTAAACAAGTTTGAATTAATGGATCATCAAAGACAACTGGTTAATATGTAGGTGTGGACTAACTTCTTTGTACAAAAAACAACATTAAGAATGACAAAATAAACAAAGATCTGAAATAATCTGAAATAGACATTATTACACAAATAAAGACTATCAAGAAATCTATCATGATACCATTACTGTGGTATAGGAAAAGCAGTATTCTGATATAACATGTTGATTTTTAATTTTGAAAGGTATTATTTTGATCATTTTAGATTAAGTAGACA
Source organism: Enteromius paludinosus (assembly GCA_032361165.1). NCBI lineage: Eukaryota > Metazoa > Chordata > Actinopteri > Cypriniformes > Cyprinidae > Enteromius > Enteromius paludinosus. Next base: position 8,744,816 of record JAUMHQ010000058.1, read on the forward strand.
TGACATATATCAGTATAACTGACTAATAAATGCATTTGATTAAAATGTATATACACTAGTGGTGGGCCGCTATCAGCGTTTACATGCTGCGTTAACGTGAGACTCTTATCATGCGATAAAAAAAAATATATATATCGCCATTAATCTATTCACAAAGTTGTGTTTGGAGCTGGGTCTATACTACGCAAGCTAGGATGACTTTCACCTTGATATTTTATTGCAGATGTATACCTAGCTGAATTACACTGTAGCCCTATTCAGAGGGGACTAGTTTTCTAAACTACCTGTGAGCTTCGATTCTTATCATCTGTCGTCCGTGACTTTCATGTACCATGTTGGACAGGACTAAGACCTCTGTGATTATTACAGAGTTGAGAGGGTCTGTTTAGTACATCTGGGCGTCACAGAGATCACGTGCTCTGTATGCGTGCATTGCTTTAGTCATTCAGATTGATTACAATTAGTATAATCACAAATACCATGGTGAAGCTAAATGGCTAGAATGGCAAAACTATGTTACTGTGTGGTTACTTTAGTTCAACTATTATGTTTTTATTTGTAGTAAACCCATGTTAAATTTTTTTTATTTTTTTTCATTGATTTCTTTTATATATCAACATATATTAAACATGCGTGCGGTAAGAGCATCTACGGCATATCACGTTGGCTAAAACACACAAGGAAACATGTTGTGAAAAATAATATCACAGACATCGCATTCGGACTCTAGAATTATAAAAAAAGGTTGTGAAACAAAACATTCTCTAACGACCCCCTGTAAAACTAGTCCCGTCCCAATAGGACTTTACTTTTAGTCATTATTTAGGTAGCACACATATTTTGAATTCAAATGAACCGTTTTAATCTACATTAATCTAGATTAAAAAGAAAAATCTATGCCCACCCCTAATATACACACATCTAATGTTTTTAAATTGTATATTTTATAAATTCAGTAATGTTATCACATATTATAAAATGTAATTACACCATGAATTTCAAAAGTCTGATAATCATGTTGAAAATATAGAATTTTAATATAAACAAATATTTAGAAAACTCAGAAATAAATATTATGACATAAAATAAATAGAAAATAGCATTTGTTTTAGCTGATTATTAAAGTGTCTATGAGATGAATTTATGTTGGCATCAAAAAATGAGATTTATCAAATACTGCATGATTTTAATAAAAAAAAATTCAAATTAGTCTTTGCACTAAAATTAAGTTCTTAATGAGATTTATTATGAAAAAATGTTTTAATTTTAATGTTGTAAATTTGATTTAGGAAAAAATACAAATGTTTTGGCAAGTGATCACCATATATGATCTTGACCATATTCTGCATATATAAGTCATTGTCTATCTATGTTGTAAAGAGATAACGTTCCACTAGGGGTCATGTTTGAGCTGCATTTCACATTGACTCTGATAAGTGTGATCTTATGTTCTTCAGATCCGTGTGCTAGGGAAACAGCTAGATGAGATGCAAGCTGGAAAACAAGAGCTGGTGGTGAAGTATGAAGAACAGTTGCAGCATGTAAAAGATGAAGTACGATTCGCTTTTTACATTTTTTTTAATGGCAGTGGTGCTGTATGTGTTATCATTATTTATCTCAAACACACTGTATGTCTTGACTTTGTTCCTTATCACATGCTTGTCACTGCAGCAATTGTTTTATCTGTATAGTTAACAACTAACTCCTGTCAACAGTTGTCAAAACTGAAACACAGCTATGAAAAGCTACAGCGTAAGCATCTGAAGGAGGCACGAGAGGGAGCTCTGAGCAGAGAGGAGGACAGGACTGAGCTGTCCTGCCTCAAAAGCAAGTTGGAGGTGCAGAGTCTGGCTAAAAAAAAGAAGTGGTCTAATAATTTTAGTTTAAATGTTATTAAAGGACACTGAACATTTATTTCTGGGAATGCAGGAGTTTCGTCAGCGTTCAGCAGATTGGGAACAGCAAAGACTGCAGTATCAGAGACAAGTGACTTCGCTGGAGGAGCAAAGGAAGAACTTGGCTGACCAGTTTTCACTCATCCAGGTGACCCTCTCCCACATTTTTTTAACGAACAGTGTAATGGCCATTTAGGTAAAATGTTAAAAAATGTTTTATGGTATGATATAGCTTAAATCAAGGACTGGGGTAAAAAAATGCCTTAATATTCAGCATATATTTATATTTCCAAAATGTAAGATGGAATTCTCACAGTCGATTCGATTTGTTTTATTACTTCAGAAACTGTTTATAAATATGAATTATCACATTATATCTTTCAATAACATTTTAGTAAGATGATATAAATGCTTTGTTAAGCTCTGTAATGTTGCATATAATGCAACGCAAAACAGTACTGATTGAGAGATATACAAATAAATCTCAAAGAAACCTGATGGGTTGTATATTTGATACTTTTTTGATGTTTTAAAAAAATAATAATAATTATGTATGGATAATCAAATAAACGTAACTTGCTTTAGGCCATTAACCCCCAGTTTCACAGACAAGGCTTAAGCTAGTCCCAGACTAAATTGCATATTTGAGCTGTGGCTCTGACATATCTTAAAACAGGTCAGCGTCATTGTTCTGTGTTAAGATGCACACCTGTAATATCTTCTTATAAGGCCTTTTTGTAAAAATTGCTTAAATATCTTAATTTAACTAATGCCTAGTCCTGGCTTAAGCTAAGCCCCATTTGTGAAACCGGGCCTTAGTGTTTATATTGAAATTATGTTTTGCTTATGTTTAAATCAAAAAAAGGTTTTATGCATTTTTTAAATATAAACAATTTAAAATAACTATTAGATCAGATATGATACTCTAGGCTTTATGTGGTTAGTAGTATTTGTAGTTGTAGTTGTATTTTAATATTAATATATGAGAAATTGTATGTGTCTCAGTCTCAGGGTGTAGGTCGGACACAGGAGCAGGGGGAACTGCAGCGGCTGCGCTCTCAGCTACAGAGGGCTCAGGACAGCCTACATACACAAGAACTAGAACTGGAGAGACTTCGGCTACTTCAGGATGAGCTGGGAGACTCCATCAGGGAACAGCAGGTCAGCTGCCCCGCTGCAGCGCACATACGGGGACAGGTAGATCCAGATCCACCAGAATAGTAGAGGTAGAGATTATTAATGGGTTATCTTTAAACTTCAGACTTCAGTTATGTAAGTAATATAGGGCACAAATTGTATGGCCAAAGTACTTTTTGCTTTTCATTTTAGATTTTGAAAGCTCAAAGCTCATCTTACTTATATAATTATTCCAACATGACTTCAAGGCAGAATTAGGTGCTGGTTTAATAGCTAAATAAAGCATTTCGCCATTTTATAAATAAAAAATGCTATTTTATATAAAAAAAAATTATAAAATTTTTATTATAAAATATTAAATTATAAATCTATTTTTTGCAGGTTTTGAGTGAAGAGCGAGAGGAGCTGAAGGCCACACTGGATGCTCAGGACCAGTTTGTACGTAGCACAGGAATCCAGCAGCAGCAGTTACGGCGGGAAGTGACCCGACTTAACCAAACTCTGCAAGCAAAAGAGCAAGTGATCAGGTATATTATCATCTTCCTTTCAATATTCTCTTCTTACATACGCAGAACTATTATTATTATGTATCCCTTAACAACAGTCTGACTTGCTGTATGCAACCATGCTATAAGACCACTTATCTCTTTGTGTAGGTCTCTAGAAGAATGTTTAACATCACACGGTTTGTCTCCAAACTTGGCCTCCCTTAGACAAGATCTGGAAAAGGTCACAGCCAAGTTGAACAGCTCTCAGACTTGTGAGAGTCACCTGAAAGCTGAGGTCCTCAGACTTCGAGACAAGTGAGATGTTTTTGAAATGTCTCTTCATGACAATATACGGCAGCAGCAACTAACAATAGAAAACTTGAACTCTGTTTTGTTTTGTCAGGTTGGAGAGCACGAGAAAGCATAAAGCAGACATGTGCAGACGAGAAAATGAGTGGAAACAGATGGAGGAGGAACACACTCGCTGTTCGGCTGAAATCAAACGTGTATGCACAATAAGCAATGTGTTATATACAGTTTTGAGGTTTAATGTATTATCAGTGTAATACCAGCTTTATTTGTCTGAACACGCTGAACTGTCTCATTGACAATTCGATTGATAAATATTGAATGTACAAATTACTGATGACCATATTGGGTCAAATTTAACTCTTTGTGTCCATAGTTACGTGCAGAGCTTGAAAGGGCCGAACAGACTCGGTGTGGGGAGTTAGAGGGAATGAGGAAGGAGGTGTCTCAGTTAACCAGCGAACTTCATCAGCGTGACATCACCATTGCCACGCTCACTGGATCCGCCTCCAGTATTGAGCGACAGTTGCGGGCAGAAGTGGAGCGAGCAGAGCGACGGGCGTCAGAACTCAAGGTACACCAAAACACACTCACAACCTGTCCAGATTATTAACACCAAAAACCTGCTTTTTATTACTGCTTTATTATATCATGAATAAACAGAATGTTGGTTTTTGTAGGTGACCCAGGTCCAGCTTGAAACTCTAAAGCTTGAGAATCAGCATCTAAATGATCTTCTTGAGAGAGTCGAGTCAAGATCACATAAGGTTTCATTATTTTGCTCATTTTAATTTAAATCCATGGCTATATTAATAGCATCTGCCTTAACATTATTTGAACATTTATTGGTCCCACACTTTGCAACAACAGTGGTTGCCAACCTTTTGGACTCAAAAGCCTCCAGTATTCAAAGGACCCCTGACTTCTACTATTCTAATTACTACAACGTCATAGTTGTTGTTGTTGTTTTTTATTACAGATCTGACATGGTCAGTATGTTAAATTCATTAACCACAATTCATTAAAATTCCATGATTTTAGGAGTTTAAGGAACTGAATGTTATTTTATAGAAACACAATTTTTATTTAAAGACTTTTAAGTCATTCTGGGGCCCTTGAAGGTCTACTGAGGTCCCCTGGCTTATGAGTGATAAGATGCTTTATAACTTGGACAATGTTTGTACACAATTGTGTTTGACTGTGTCTTGGTGGTAATAATTTGAATCAGTTGCATGATTGTGTATTTTAACCTTCAATAATGCCTTGCCTAATCGACTTGCTATAAACATAGTTACTGTTTACAAACTGAAGGATGAATTTATGATGCGAGGCAGATTTTTGTTTCAGATTTGTTTTTCTTACTTTAGTTTTGCATGCCTTCATCATTGCTCATAACATTTTCTCTTTGTTAGAGTGGTGACGGAGAGCTGGCGAGTCTTAGAGACAGCTATGTGTCATCTCTCAAAAGTTTGGAGGAGGAGAACAGGCAACTGAGACTGGAAATTACTGAGCTGCGAGCTCGCATGGAAGCCAACAACCAGACCTGGCAGGACAAGTACGAGAGAGCGTTACTACAAAGTCAGAACAAGAACGCTCAAAACAGGTACTTGTTACTTCAACATAAAAAAAAAAGTTCACTCATCTTAACACATGCTGTGACAATTGGGGATCAACATTAAAGGGATTTTCAACATATTTAGGGATTTTATGATGATGCAGAAGTGTGACATTTACCATTTGAACTCTTTTTACAAGAATTGAGGTTTCCTTGCTTTATTGGACACAAACAAGTGACATGAATGCATGTTCAATAGCATTTAAAAGATTTGGGTCAGTTTTATTACTGTTTTCTTTTTAATATATTATAAAATGTAATTTATTCCTGTAATGGCAAAACTATATTTCCAGGAGCTGTTATTTCGGTCTTCAGTGTAGCATGATCCTTCTTTTTTCCCAGAATTCTATCATCAAGAGAAAACTTAAAACTTATTTAAACTTATTTAAAATAAACAACACAATACATTTTTAAAGCATGTTATAAAAACATTTAAAATGTTATATAAATGTCTTTACTGTTGCTTTTGATCAATTTCATGCAAAATGTAATATGCATAATGCAAAAACAAAATAACTGTATCCAGACTTTTGAGTGGTAGAGTATGTAAGTGCCTTATGTTGGGTTTTGTGCTGTCATAGATCTGATGTGGATGTACAGCGCAGACACCAGGAGGAGCTGCAAGCCATGGAGACTCGGATGCAGGAAAGAGCTTCACACTATGAGGATCAAATACAGACGCTCCTCAAGCAACTTGAGAATCTGTCACGAACTTCCCCTCATCGTCCTGACGGCCAATCACAAGAAAGCAGGATAGCTGTGTCCCCAGCCCACTCTTCTGCATCATCTGCCTCATCTTCATCTTCAAGTCGTAAAGCCCATAGAATGGCAGCTCTTCTTAGCTCAGCAGTAAATGGAGAGGAAGTTCAAGCTTCCAACTCAGTAGACAACTTTCTGCCTTTGGTTAGTAATAGAGATTTGGGTCACTGACACAATGTTTCCATCTGTTTATTTAAAAAAATGTCTGGGTCATACAACTGTCTTTAGTTTGCAAAAAAATCTTATTTAATTTCTTAGGGGGGGAAAATAATTATATATATATATATATATATAGCAAGATTTATTTTTAGATATTTTATGCACACTGCTATTTGCCGTTGGCACAATATACTGTACACCAGATGGGCAGCAAGAATGGAGGTACTGTAAATAATGATGTTATACTTGAGTAGAATTTTGTTGCTTTTGACGCACTGCTTTTACAAGAATGATACATACACATACACAATAGCCTTAATGGTCCTCCCTCTTCCTCCAGGACTCTGCTGGATCTCCAAATGGCTCAGTGACTACACGGTTTCTGGAAGAGGAAACGCTAAGGTCTCAAGAGCTGCTTGAGAGACTGGACGCCCACATTCAGAGCATGAAGCAGGAAAACGCCAACACTGTCTCCAAATACCTGGGCAAGGACGGCCGGCCACAAAACGGCCACTGAGTGCCTTGATCTGAACTTACAGGGACGTTTACAGGTGATGACATATCTATAGGGCCATTTCTATTTGAGAAGAAGAATGTGTTGTGGCGACTAGCCGGGATTCATAAAAGCTGCACGATGATTGGACAAGATCAGTAAAGCATATGACACCAAAGCAGTGCCAAACAACTTTTTTCGTCCCAAAAGTGCTAAATACCTCAATGATTATTGCACTAGTGAAGGAATGACCACATATACACTCCCTATTCCCTTGACCTTTGACCTTTCATATGGCCTCTTGTGCTTTTTGAGCACTTGAAACATCCGTACTGTTTTGCTGTGCCTTTTTCTTTCAATATTTATGTACAATGTAATCTAACATACGTATAAAAAAAATTGTAAACCTACCGACATGGTTGTGGAGAGTATGTGTCTTAAAGGTTGAATTAAAAGAGCTTATTTTCATAGCTATGTTCGTTATGGGAGTGGATGAGTTTGTGTGAATGGTTTTATTTCCTCATCACTTTGTGCTTCAGGGAAAAGGCTGTTTTGGACATGTGATGGGATCAGATACATTCTCTGGGGTTGTATCCTGTAACAGTGTTGCACAGTGTTGTAACAGTTGACGTCAAACACACAAGTTTCTCTCAAGTCTCCACCTATGTTTTGTGGCCTATCGCAGTTTGCTTTAATGATTTAGTACAGTTTCACCCCAAGAATGCACAGATTGCGCCAGGCCTGTTGGTTTGCAGCACACACACAAACTACAGCAACGCACACGGTCAACATGAGAAAGCTCATGGAATGTTAATGTCGTCCATGTGGGATCCTGCACATGGAAAAAGCTAAAGGCTGTTATTGAGCACAGACTCATATATTACCAACGGAGTGATACTGAGTGGGAGACATGTGCTCCCTTGCTTTGAGAAACTGGGGGGAATGGGAATATCCTAAATCTAATTTGTTTTGGAATGTGTCTCTTTTTTTTTCTTTCTCGCTCCTTCTTCCCTTCCTCAGATTAGCAAGTGCTGGAAATATGTTTTGCCGGGCTCCGGTCCAGCGGTTTTGCGATTGGAATTCCGTAACCCTGGATACCAGGCCTGCAAAGCTCAACAAACAGCACTGAGGAATTTGGCAATGTGGACGTTTACTCTTTTGCTTGCAGAGGAAAAGCATTTTTGATTGCAAGGATCTTATGAATCTTGGGGCCCTGGATAAAGTCAAGGGCGAACTGACAGATTAATCAACGCTCGACTTGCTTAATGGTTGAACTGTGCCCAAGAATGCACCTGATAATTTTGTTTCGAACAGTTAAAACTGTTGCTTTAAAAGGTCAAAACATTCAGAATGCAATTCTTTTGTGCAAGGGACTTTTTGCAAGATGGAAATCAGTCTAGCTTCAAACCTAAAGGCATAGTTCAAGCCAAAAAGTGAACTGTTATCCTTTATACTTTATTACACTTCATGTTCTTCTAAATCTGTTAATATTTCTTTAAATAATAAATCTTTTTTTTTATGTCCATACAGTGAAGGTCAGTGGAGTTCAATGTTGTTTGGACCCTCAACTTTCTGCAGGTTCAGAACGACATGACAGTGAGTAAACCAATAGAGGGCGCTATCACGATTCTCAATATATTTACACACACAGATTTTCATCCTGTTCTGTACATTTGTAATGAATATTTTTGCAAACAGATAAAATGGTAACCGTGTATTTTACAGTATTTTGTTATACATGTTACTTATATCCTTATATAGTAAGCTAATAATGGTAAATTATGCATAATTACAAGCAGTTAATGTTAATTAGTTCATATTTGTGTAATTACACAAAAATAATTATGGAAAAAATCCAGAAAATGTCACTTGTCACAACAAAAACGTTTTAATAAATAAATGTTTTTAATTTATTTATTAGGAAGCATTTATTTGTCATAAAATTATTCTATAGCAATACAAAAAAAAGAATAATAAAACTGATATTTGTTGCCCAGCAGGCTTGTTATAATATTAATCTGTTCAATTCAATTCAGATTTATTTGTATAGCGGTTTTCACTATATATATCACTGCAAAGCAGCTTTACACCAAAGTAATGTTGTACAGTATATGTAGTAGTAGCTTGTACGTGTACATATGGCATAGATGTGAGGTAAAGATCAATTAATGACATAATCGAACAGACAAGGAACATTATAAATTAGTA
>JAUMHQ010000058.1:8780995-8793760 GCA_032361165.1 Enteromius paludinosus
TATATATATTTATTTATTTATTTATTTATTTTTTTAAACCAGGTTCACAGTCTAGTCCAAAGAAAAACTCTCATAACACAGTATCATTGATTTACTATCGGCAAAACAAAGACTGAAATGAGAACAGCAGAGGATTCATCAGGCACTGTGCTGCACAGACTGATTCAAGAGCAGCTCCGTTATGGAAACCCTACTGATCCTACTCTGTTGGCCATCCAGCAGCAGGCTCTGCGTGGAGGCAGCAGCGGTGGAGGTGCAGGAAGTCCTCGTTCATCGCTGGAAAGCCTAACGCAAGAGGAATCACTTTCTCCCCAGTTGTCCACCCGGCAAGAGCCCCAGGGCCAAGAGCACCAGGGAGACTACCAGCATTCAGAGAGTCCCATCTGCCACCTCTATCAGCTCCACACAGAGGAGCTGCCTACTTATGAGGAAGCGAAGGCTCACTCACAGTACCTAGCCTACCAGAGAGGTCAAGTAGGGCTTCAGCACGGCAGCCTGGAGACCCCTGGTGTGGTTGGAGGAGCCGAGCAAGAAGAGAGAGTGTGGGATATGAAGAGAGAACATGCTCGCTCGCTCAGCGAACACCTCATGCAGCTCTCGCTGGAGAGGAACTGTGCCCATGACATTATTCCCATGAGCTCATCGCATAGCTACCCCCAGCTCTCTAATAACCACTCTGGTCCTGTTGTAAACGAGAGGCCAATGCATGAGCCAGACCAACGTGGTCCACCACCGGAATACCCCTTCATGGTCAGATCCCCTGGATATATGCTTAGTCATTCACAGGAGCATGGGCAGTATTACAAAGAACCTCCCCCTGCTTTCCATTCACAGCATCACAGGTACATTTATAGTTGATATTTTGATCATATGGGCACATTGTGGTGGTTTGGCATACTAATGGTTCATATTTTTCTTGATCAGGTTATTTCCGACACAGTCGCAAATGCCCCGCCATAGCGGGCTGCCCACGTTTACCCCTGCTGGTCAGGATGTCATTGTTGGAGGATACAGCATCCCGGTGAACAACTGCCAAGTAGAGCAGCTCATTAAAGAGAACGAAAGACTGAGAGGAGAAGTGGAGAGCTACAGCGAGAAGGCAGCAAGGCTACAGAAGGTAAGAGAGGGTTCTTTGTTCCTTCTTAGAAACCTCCCAAAACTGTTATATCCTTGGTATGACCCCCACATTTTGCTGTTGATGCAAAAGAGGCAGCCGTGGCCTTTGATTTTCATTTGGGAAAGGACCTACAAAGCATATGAAAACAAGAAATCAATGTGCGCTGGTGTCTTCTAGCTGCCTAAGGAGATTAGCCCTCTCGCCGACCGTGCAGGAATGCATGCAAGGGATTTAATTTGAAAAGCACTCATTCCTAGTGACTGAGTTCAAATTCCCAGTAACTTATTTAGCATGTGAGACAACACTGAATTTACCCATGCCTGCAATGCCAAGCATTTTTTGGTAATGTGATAATGTCATCACTTAAATACCAGAGTGTCATGCTAGATCAAGGGGGGGAAAAAACGGGTTTATTTTGTTTGTGTTGGGTTTGTTTTGGTAAGGTTTACTGGGTCTTGCATATGTCATTCAGTGGTGTAACATAGATTGAATTTCAGTTTGGATTCCACATAGTTCTTGGAATCAGAACAACTGTGTTCTTAAAAGAATGCATTAGATTAGTGGATCATGAAGTCGCCTTCATGTGAAGCGAAAAATTGTACAATTCCAAAAGGGGAGGCCTCCCTGTGCTGTTCTGTTGCCCTCTTTGTTAGGATTCCAATGGGATGCCAATAAGAGCAGATGTCTTTACTCATCTCACTGTCCGTGAATGAAGAAGGGGCTTTGCGTAGCCCACAGCTGACAGACTGGACTGCAAAGAGCAACAACCAGACCCCACAGCTGTGGATTCCCCGACTGAATGGCCCCTTTTACTTTCACTCTTGAACAGAAAGCCCACGTAGCACACAGGGTCCTGCTTAAGAATTTAACCACCTATGTGAAATGACTATGTTGTAATTCAAGGAAATCAGTGATATTTCTCATCTTGTGTTCTGTAATGACAGTTTAAACCATTGTGGAAATATGTGCTCTTTCATGAGCCATTTTCTGCGTCATAAATACCATACAGGTGCATATAGTGTGAAGTACTGTTCTTGTCTCTGAATGGTGTGCTTTCATCATGCACTTGTCCTTTGTTCCCCACATTTGCCTTTGGCATCCCGCCCTGTAGGGAGATGAATGTGCAGACACCTGGGACTCATAAGTGTTCTTTCTGGAATGTTGATTCAATTCCCAGTCGTTGAAGAGCTCTGTGAGAGTGATTCACTTGTGGGCAAGCAGCAGGAAAAGCTCAGCCAAGCACATTCCTCGCTCTTTCCCTTTCTTTACTGAATTGTTTTTGTCAATATGTCATTCTTTGCTCTCTGATCGTTGTCTTATAATGTTCAGGTGTACGAAAGACAGTATAGCTGACCCAAAAATGTAAATTATTTTCTTTAGGATAAAGATATTAAAATGCTTTTCCCCTCTCTTGCAGCTTGAACTGGAGATTCAGAGGATATCTGAAGCCTATGAGACTCTTATGAAGGGATCTGCAAAGAGAGAAGCCCTTGAGAAAACCATGAGGAACAAGCTTGAGAGTGAGATCAAGCGACTTCATGACTTCAACAGAGATCTCAGGGGTAAGATGGTTCACATAGCTGAGTAATTGTCTTAAATATGAGCTACATGTTTAGGTATGAGGCGATAAATACTAATTGTTGACTCCCACATTAGACCGCCTGGAAACAGCCAGCAAACAGAGAGCAGCCATGGAAGTTGAAGACAAGAGTCGGCATGCCTTCGCCAAACTGGTTGAGCAAAGTAAGAATTCCCCTTTGCTTCACTGTAAATTATCTTTCTCCCTATGTGCGGACAGTGCGGTCAACCCTGTGAGCAGCCCCAGCTGTTCCCATTGACTTTTTATGTTTATGTTGTAGGCATTCCTCTAACAATAATGCACTGCGTGATTATCATTGATGTGATTCCTGACAAAGCATTTGGTCCAATATATTTATTGCTAAGCAGAAGTGTTCAAAAACAAAAACTATTTTTTACTAACCAAAATAAGTGCTATGTAGGGTTCAGTCAATAGTTGGTTGGGTACATGTTGAATTCTGCATCTCAGTTGTTTTTAGAATTCGACCACCAACCATTTTTAACACTGGAAGTAAATGTGACCTGGATTCCTGAAATATTTTCAGGTATTTTGGGATATTCCGTCCTCCTGGAATGCTTTCCAACAGCCCCCACCACTAGTTCAGTTTCTGAGGCCCTAAGCACCCCTTGTGATGGCCTATGCACTGGCTCTCCATTTTTGGGCATATTAGTGCTAAAGAATTTAGATTTGTTTTGCTAATCCTAACAGGGATTGTTGTTGTTGTTGTTGTTGTTGTTGTTCAGCATTTGATTTGACCCTTTTGGAATGGATATGTTTTCTATTCCCCAAGGGTAGATGTATAAAGTGGTCTTTCATACTTGTGGATCAAAATTAGTTCACCTCCAAGTCTGAAACAGAGCAGTTTTGTGCAAACAAAAAGCCTGGATTTTTACATTTTTAACATTTCATGTGAGCCAACACATAAGCTTGTCCAAGCCACAGTTCAGCATTTCTAAAGAATTATGATGTGTAAGTTAACATTTATGACCTTGTGGAGCTATTTGCTTTACATGTTTACTGCCTGCCTCAGAGGCATTCCAGAGATTCAGTTGGTACAAAGACGTGCCTGTGTGCGTAAGTGGATAAGAGGAAGTCTGCATTCCTTCCAAAGGCATTTGTTTTGGGTTGTATAATCAGAGTAGAAGCAGAATGGAAGACTAATTGCTGTCTAATTTGTTTTCCGTCTCGCAAGGCATTTAAAGTGACCCAGAAACAAGTGAGTTGGCTTTAGTATGTCCCTTTTCAACGAGCCAAGTCATCATAGAGCATTTCAGAATTCAGCATCCCAAATGGGAATTCACTGAATTGCTTTTGTAATCTGGGAATTCTAAAGCAGTCTGCAGTGTAGGTCAAAGGACACGCGGAAACTCTGCCACTCCCCTGCAAACCCAGACAGACATGTGTAAATCAAGCATGCCTCTTTTGTTCCAGACTCTTGTGGGTAGCTTATTCCCAGAGAATTGGTTCGAATGAGAGAATGCTCTGGACACACCCCAGTCCTACAAGCATGGTCATTCATTTTGTGGCCTGTGTAACAACTAGGCATAACGAGTGCACAGCAAGCATTGCTTGTACCCTTGCTGTAGTAAGTTGTCTTAGTCCATAATTCTAATAATGTTTATCACTTTCTCTCCATAGATGAGGATCACCTTAGAGAGCGGGAACGTCTGGAAACAGAGGTGCAGCATCTGCACGTCTCAGGAGAAGAATGGAAGAGGCGCAGAGAAGCCTTGGAGCAAGCTCTAATGTCCGCTCAGACACGAAACAGGCAGCTGGAGGAAGAGTTGCGTAGGAAAAGAGCTTATGTTGAGAAGGTGGAGAGAATGCAGAGCGCCCTGGCGCAGTTGCAGGCGGCATGTGAGAAGAGGGAGGCGCTGGAGTTAAGATTGAGGACCAGACTGGAGCAGGAGCTGAAGAGCCTGAGAGCACAGCAGGTAAGAAAATAAGACAATCTTTTGTGCACCCAACTGGTGAGAAAATTATGTTTTGGGTTTAACAAGTAAACCTTTCCGTTCTCTTTCAGTGGCAGTCTCAAGCCCAGCAAATGAGTCCTGGGTCCTACTCGGACCTTAACATGTCATCGCTGCATCAGCAGCTGAGGGAGCGAGAGGAGCAGGTTCTGGCCCTGGAGGCCGACATTACACGCTGGGAGCAGAAGTATCTAGAGGAAAGCACGATGCGTCAATTCGCCATGGATGCCGCTGCTACTGCTGCAGCTCAGAGGTGAGTCAAAGCAAGTGATAGAAGCCCTACCTAAAAGGACAGGAAGTTGAAATACATTTGACATGAAGCTTGTGTAAACTCTTGCTGTAATGCTTGTTTCAGGGATACAACAATCATCAACCATTCACCTCGCCATTCACCCAATAGCAGCTTCAATGAGGACCTGCCGTCCCCTAACCACAGACATCAGGAGATGGAAAACAGGTATGTCCACTATTACATTTCTCTTTCCACAACTGGAAAAGTCAATAAAAATTATTTGAACAAACCTTCCAGTAGTGTCCATGTGCTGTATCTCAAAGAAGTCTGTTTTATCAGGATTCGGGCGCTTTATGCTCAGCTTTTGGAGAAGGATGCAATTATAAAGGTCATGCAGCAGAGGTCACGACGGGAGCAAGGCCGACCTGAGTCACAAGGCCTAAGACCTGCTCGATCCGTTCCCTCCATCAACACGGTTGCCACAGCTAGCAGCACCCGACCCAAAGGTGAGCATAGTAGCCATAGTCAGCGGTTTTCAATCCTGCAGAGTTTAGCTCCAGTCTACCTCCCTGAAAGTTTGTAGCAATCCTGATATGGTTCAAGTGTGTTAAATTTGGGCTGCAGCTAAACTCTGCAGAACGCTGACCCTTCAGGAGTAGGATTGGACAACCCTAAGTCTGTAACATATCTGAACCAAAAATTACATAGACTTTCAACTGGACAACTGGCAGCTTCTTTACTTAGCGTCTATGTAATGTCGCCTAGAAAGAATGTGCAAACCGAAATAAAATGAGTGCGGCGACTAGCTGGTGTTCTTGAAATAGTCTACATCTTGTGAAACGGAATGCATTTTGCTGTTCTCCAGAATAGATCCTCCAGAATAGTAAAGGGAGTTTACAGGATGCCAAATGTTTGCGTGGTGGAATGCCTATGTTAGAACTGGTAATGAAACTGCTTCCTTTTCTGTCTGCGATTTTTAGGAAAGAGCCTCTCGGATGACCAGACGGCAGCCGCGTCGTTGCCCCCGTTGCCCCATCCACTAGCCAAAACCCAGTGTCGAGACAGCAGCACCCAGTGTGAAGAACCTTCAGATGAGACCAACCCTAAAACAGAACCTGCTCCACAATCTACCACTGCTCCCAGTTCTGGTGTGTAAACCCATCCATAACCCCAAGTGTCACTTACTATATTTATTTGGTATTTTTTTTTAGAGTACATGCACTGACATATAATGTGATAAATCTAATATGTAGTATCAGATGGCAAAGACAATGCTT
The DNA here is from genome assembly GCA_032361165.1 of Enteromius paludinosus. Lineage (NCBI taxonomy): Eukaryota > Metazoa > Chordata > Actinopteri > Cypriniformes > Cyprinidae > Enteromius > Enteromius paludinosus. The sequence continues at coordinate 8,787,171 of JAUMHQ010000058.1, forward strand.
AACGGTTAGAACTTCTGTAATGATGGTGCATACTTGCCCTTTTGAACCAGAGCAGTTAAAGAGTAACCTGAGCACCATGTCAAAGCAGCGATTGGGGAGTAAACTCAAACAAAACATAGGGAAAGTTTTGTAAAATCTCCTGCCTTGTTTGCTCTTCAGGCATTAGCCAACAAAGCTGAAGATCTTGTATTTCATTGCAGGTTCCACTGCTCTCAACACAAACCAGATCATCAGCGCTGTTGGAAACGACATGGTGGAGATTCTCATCTAAGATGAATGGGTGTTCAGCTTGATGCTGCCTGCTGTTCATGCACACAGAAGATTCTCATTGGGTGTCCATCTGAGGACCAACCACATCAAGAGGATCCAGTGTTTGCTATGAGAAGGAGCTCGCCATTGAAGCATCAGACAGAGAAGAACAAATAGTGGGAGTAACCTAAAACTGATGCTCGCTGAAGGAGAGCCGAGCTCTCCTGACAGTTCCTCCACACGTTAAAGGACAGTGTTTATTCTCAGCCTGGACCGTGAGATGTAAGGTCTGAAAGTGAAGTACTTGGACAGTTCTCTACAGAGCTCCAAAAAGCTACCATTAGACTTCTTAAGTGCTTATAAACACATTGTACATGTTCTTTTGTATTTATGAGTATTGCTGCTGACTGTGTGACAGAATGGAGAAATAGGAAGAAATATCCCACTGTTGTGAAACTTTTGTTTTTGCGTTTGCTTTTGGTTTGAGGAATAACCAAGGGCAGTGTTGTTGTTTTTTAACCAACTAAGTATACCAACCCGTGTAAGACTATATCCCACATTCCTTGATAAAAGCACAGACAAATATATCTCTAACTTTATGTGCTCCATGTATAGTAGATGTACCATCACAACTGCTCCATCCTTAAATATCAAGAAAAGAATAGTTTGGTTTGTAGGAGGCCAAACACAGTTTGAACCTGGAGTCCTGGGATTAGACAATTTACCAGAATAGTTGGGTAAATGCCTTCACTAGCACTCCCTTTGACTAAATTATCATTACAGTTGGCGTTCTTACTATAACTGACTGACAGCGAGTGCTTCTCGCTCCCAGATTTAGGTAGAGGAATGGGAAGCCTCCTTTCGGGGACAGTGTATGAGTACATGCTCTTTTAGCGACACTTAGGGAAGTGTTACCCTTAGGAGGGACGGGGGGGCTGATGTTTCAGATGCCATATTATTATTATTATTATTATTATTATTATTATTATTATTATTATTATTATTATTTTGCACCCAGAACTGCAACCACCATGCTTGCCACTCCCTCGCAGACAAGCCGGAGCTAATCTTCCCACATTCCTTTGTGGCGGAATGCCCCTGCTCAGAAGAAAAAGGCTATCTGCAGTCTGACCTTTGGCCTTGTTTAAAACGGCTGGCATTTAGACTACCATCCTCTTTTTGACTCTGTTTATTTGTGTAGTGCTGCAGTAGCTGGTTCTTCTGTTAGCATATAACGCTAGCTTGATTTCGTGACTCAAAGGTTCTCCGATGTATCGACTGTGACAAGCCTAGACTTTTCTGCCGGTTCGCAATCAAGACTACACTTGCATTATGGTGGGATAATGATATAAAAGGCTACCGTGAAAAGAAACAGTCTTATCTATGTGGGTAATAAGTATCATACCATGTTAATTTAACCTTTCACGCTAAATGCTACTTCTTTAAATGCTACTTTTGTTTTCCTGTTGGCTCTGATACAATGCACTTGCTGGTCAATGCTTTGTAGTGGAGTCATGCTTGTTTTGTTCTCTACTTGGACTGTTTACAAGAAAGGGCTGTTTTGAAACGAGAGAATTTAATATATTTTGTGTATTATTTTACGTTTTGGTGTTTAGTAATGTGAACATGCCAAAGATTTGCATTACGATTAAGTTATATAATAAAATATCAGCATTAGCGACGTGAAATGTAGATACGCAGTTCAAACTGGTTGACCCATATTTGAATGTTGCTGTGAACTTCAAGAATGGGGAATTGTTTTGTATGTCATTTAACATTTCAGTAATTTGAATAAAACGTTAATATATATCTTTACAGATACAATGTGTTGGCTGGTTTGTGTCTCGACGGTAAAGACAGATGCGCTTAGAGGGAGGTACAAGTGGCGTATCCTCCTCAGATGTTACCATGTGCAAGTTTGCACAAGCTGCTCTTATCGGTGTCCCTTCTTTGGTATGAATGACATCTTTCTTTCCAAGCACAAGGGAGCCTTATTCACAACAGCAAAACAATTCTGCCACCTGCTTCACTGTTGGCAAGCGGTCTTCATAAAAAGAGGCCACATTCCAGCTTTGCTCTCACAGCCTCAAAAAGAACATTCCTCTCATCAACCGTGCAAATGTTAAAATGGAAGACGTGGAAAAAATGCAACGCAGACCAAACTGCTATAAATGCATAATGAAACACAATGATTTACCAAATGCTTAGAACACAATTATGGAAGTAACTACTGTTTTGTGGTTTTGGATAGACATCATTTTAGCCTCTGTGAGCTCACGTTCAGCTCAAGAAGTGCATCCAAAATTGCTTACTGAATAGGTACTTCATTTGAGGTGAAAGAAACAATGATTCTCTGCTATTCACAACTCCACTCTAAAGGTATTGCACTTCAGAATCTAAGTAGCAGGTCATAAGTATTTTCACCATCTGTTTTCATTACTATCAATTCAGACATGGTACTCTTTTCATTTCTACTATATAGTAGGAAAACAAGCATATTGGGATGCATTTAACTGCCTTATGCAAATTAGAGCTAACCAGACAAGGGTCTGGAGTTTGGAACGCTTTGCAATCCAAATTGATTCAAAGCCCCATAGCTGAACATCAAGAGGAATTTGCCCCCTGGTAAAGTAAAACATGTTATAGCATTCCATTCCAAATGGGGAGGAAGAGAGATGTCTGACATGTCAGATAAGAAATAGAACTGAAATGCTGTTTTTTTTTTTGTATTCTACACATCACATGTTGATCTTTCATAACTTAGGTGTAGTGGAGTTCTCAGTTTAGTTATATATATCTTTACCTGATTTGTCTTAAATGTTTCTGATTGTGGAGAAAGAAAAACGACCCAATGAGAATGCTGATAAAATGAAAATGATAGTATATAGTTATATTAAATAAGTAACACAGCTAGATAATTTAATGATAATTTTTCATACTAAAAAATAGATTCAATACAATATTTTAAGCAATGGTTCGAGGCAAGTTGGAGCTAAACTCTGCAGGATATAAGGTTTCTAAACTATCACTCTCCATAGTCCTGCAGAATTTAGCTCTAAACTCACCTGCCTGTAATTTTCTAGTAATCCTGAAGACCTTGATTAGCTTGTTCAGGTGTGTTTGTTTAGGTTTGGAGCTAAACTCCAGGGGCCTGTTCCATAAAACAAGTTTACCAAATAAGCAAGGCTTGTTTTAATTAGTCTGACTAATTTTAAACCAAATCAAATGACAGTAAGTCAGACTAACTGAAATAAACCTGGCTTATTTGGTAAACTTGTTTTATGGAACAGACCCCAGGATCTCCAGAGCCAGAGATGAAAAACCATGCATTGTTGAAATCTTATTTAAAACCTCAAGAGCAAGCGTTCCTCAAATCAGGCCCTGTTCTGGAAAGTTTTGCTGTAACTCTAATCAAAGACAGCCGAGCATGCTACTCAAGGTCTTGAAAAGTACAGGTAGGTGATTTTGATCAGGGTTTGAACTTCAGGACCATTTAGATCCTTTCAGGAATGTTGTAAGAGACTGTCGCCTCATACAAAAGTCTCACTTTTCATATTTAAACGAGTGGGTTTGTATAAGACACAGAGCTACACCTTTTCTCCCTGCTCTATCAGCAGCATTAATCTCTCAAGAACTTTGACTCCCAAGATCTGTTCATTAGATGCATTTTTGAAATAGTTTTCTAAAGAATGCAGACAAATGATTCACTGTATAAGAGCAGCCTTTTTGCTGTTGTCCAGCCTGCCAACTCATCGCATTCATGTTTCAGACAACTTTGTAGTAGCCTTGCACACACCCTGAGCAAAGCTGTAGAACACCTAGCAGTGTTAAATAAGTCCACTGAGAAGATGACTGCGTGTGTTCTTCAGTGGGTTTCTGTTTTCAGGATAAATATTTTGCCTCACATGCCTCCTTCGGAAGGTGTGAGCTGGCATTCCATAAATGCTTTGCGAGATACCTGGCCGATGGGTTTGCTTGTGACAGATCAGTGTGACTTTTCTCAGCTGAAGAAGTACAGACGCAAGGAATGCTCCTGCTGGAATGTCTCACTCCTCAGGGGGCTCCAGTACACTTCAAGGTCAACCAATGGCCTGGTGTGCTAGCAGTCACCTCCTTCCACTACTAGAATCATCACTGTCCTTGCGCAATGGCAGGTTCCTGGGCTTATTAATAATCTGTATGTAACTGAAAGCTTTTCTAGTCTCACTTGAACAGTCTTGTTGATTTCTGGTGTTCTGTCTAGGTGAGGGGTCAGATTGTTGGTATGAGAGCATCAACATCTGTTAGGTGCATACTCTCACACTCTTCCATGGGGAATGTCATTCTTGGCACTCTGCTTGTTTTAGCAGGCTTCCCAGGCTCCCCAAATTTCAGTGGAACCATCAGGGACTTTCCAGAAACATCTGCAAATTGAAAATGTAAAAGCCTTGAAGACATCAATCAATCAATCACTTTTGGTGATGCTTGTAAATTTGCAAATTGGACTATTACAATGCAAGAAGTGGGCATGTGAGATAACAGTATCGCCCTCAGCTGCTTTCGTGAAGTCAATTTATGTTTAGAAGACATATTATTTGGAAATTATTATAGAAGACATATTATTTGGACATATTATTTAGGCCTATACAAAGACACTCTTAAAAATATTAGTCTGACTCTTATATAAGGAGTCTGATATGCATTGAAATCTTACAAGAATCATTACCAGCAGTTGCCAATTGACTGAGTTAGGGTCCATTGTTATGCCAGTAGGTGGCAAAAAGATTCCGTCTTATTAATTAGTCATTATAGAATAAAACAAGTTCATTCAGCAAACGACTCAAATATTTTACTAATAATACATAACAGAAAATAAAATACGAATGCTGTATTTTATTTTACAGTCTTTTGGTTTCGTTTAAATGGCCTATATTTAATTTGAAATAACCTAGGCTATACATTACATTTCAACCCCAACAGATGATATTTCTCTTTCTTCTCACATAGGCCTATAAAATGATAGGCTAACTCAAATCAACATTGTCATATATCAAACTGCTTCTTATTTGATTACATTATAAAACCTAATTAATCAATAAATAATGTTTGATGTGTATTTTGTTTCGGTCTTCAGTTTGTTTATTAATAATTAAAAATCTCAATAGTATGAATAATGAACAGGTGGGTGGGGGTGAGAGAGCGGCAAATATTAAAGAACTGCAATTAGAAAAATGGTGCCTCGAAGCACCCAAGGTGGGTCCTGACCGGTCTTAATAAAATGGTTCTTCCAGGAACCTTTAAAGCTCCTCAGAGAACCATCCCTTTTGAATGGGAACCTTTAGTTTTTACAGTGAAAACATGCTCTCATACCATGAATATTTAAACACAGCAACTTAACGTAAGATGCATTTTCTCTGAGACTTCATATAAGTATTTTATGATTGAACATAAAAATCATATATATGCATAAAACCTTTACATTAGCAAAACAACAGAAAACAACGGAGGACCCCTCACGATCAAATGTGCCTGAAAAGGGGTACCTTGAGGATCGAAAAACGACGCAAAAAGGACGTGATGTGACGAGTTGGAGTGAGACTGTGTTGACACGCGAGAGCCGATATAATTTTACAACCAAGGCTGTCTTATGGATTCTCCTGGCGGGCGGCATTTTTAAAATTAGTAAGTTAATAAGTTTCACGTCTGAGAAGTCTAAACCGTGACAGCTACACGTTTTTCAAAGTGGACAAACGTGATAATGTCACGTCTTGGCGTGATACTAGGTTGGATTGCAGCATCTTCAGTGGTCCATTGGCTCAACCTCTTCATGGTTTGCTGGGTACATGAAGGGCTATGGGACTTTTTTCTACCCTCTTTTTTTAAGTGGAGGTACCTGATCCACATCTTCACAGTCCTGTTGAAAGAACAGTCATCATCACCTAATGCACAAGCAGTTTTAATCAGTGCCTCTTAGACCAAATGTAAAAACATATCACTTCTACCAAAATTTAAAACTAAGAACATTTTATGAATAAATCTGAGAAGTAAAAATGAGATATATGAAGGACTTACCAAAGCTCCAATTTTCCATGGACAAAGCCTTTTCCAAGGTACTCCCCGTTGGGGTGCAGTGGGTTTGGGTTCTTTCCTAATGGGCCTGATGGGCACAGGTGCTTCCCAAGGGGACTTGTTAGACCCAACTGCTTCTTTAGGGGACCTGGCTGGAGCAGGAGCTTCCTTGGAGGAGGCAGCAGGGACAGGTGCTCCCTTAGAAGACCTCACCGAAAAAGGTGTTCCTTCGGGGGACCCAACTGGAGCAGGTTCTTCCTGATGGGACACAGCGGGAACAGGTACTCCCCCAG
>JAUMHQ010000058.1:8793860-8806350 GCA_032361165.1 Enteromius paludinosus
CAGATGTTTCCTCGGGGGACACAGTGAAAACAGGTGGTCTCTCAGGGGACCTGGCTGGAGCAGGAGCTTCCTTGGAGAAGGCAGCAGGGACAGGTGCTCCCTTAGAAGACCTCACCGGAAAAGGTGTTCCTTCGGGGGACCTGGCTGGAGCAGGAGCTTCCTTGGAGGAGGCAGCAGGGACAGGTGCTCCCTTAGAAGACCTCACCGGAAAAGGTGTTCCTTCGGGGGACCCAACTGGAGCAGGTTCTTCCTGATGGGACACAGCGGGAACAGGTACTCCCCCAGGGGAAGTAGAGGGAGTAGGTACTCCTTTTGGGGCCCTGGCTGGTGGAGGTGGCCCCATTGGAGGCCTCAAGGGCAAAGGTGTTAAAATGACATCCCTTTTCAGATACAGCCTCATATTCGTAGGTATCATTAATTTTCTCCTCAGAGTGGCCCTAGCTGGATTAGGTGCAGGAGCAGATTTTTCCTCGGGGGACACAGTAAGCACAAGTGCTCCCTTAGGGGTACTGGCCAGAGCAGGTGGTCCCTCAGGGGGCGCAGTGCACACAGGTGCTTCCTCAGGGGTCCTGGCCAGAGCAGGTGCTCCCTCAGGGGTATTGGCCATAGCAAGGGCTCTTCCCACAAGTGCTTCCTCTTCTTTTCCCCACCACTGGCCTGAAGGGAGATGCTCACACTCACCCTTTTTAGATAAGGTGCGTAAAAGCTCTTCAACCTCCATTATCGCCCACCACCGCCCTGCAAGGAGGCCTGTAATGAGCTCCTCGTGCTCATTACTGGAGATGAAGAGATGCATGGCTGACATACTTAGGTTCTTGAATAAACAATGAAAATTGTAAATGAAATAATTAAATGTGTTATCCAAAACAAAGTGTATAATTGTGAAGAGTTGTCTGTAAACAGTTATCTGTGACAGTCTGCAAGAGAAAGAAAATGAGAAACGGAGTTGAGTAAACACACAAAAGTCCAAATGCTGGCTGATATAGTTTTTGTAATATTTTAAACATAACAAAGAAAGTAAGACGACTGTGTAATTACACACTTATAGGTTTCTGTAAAAAGGCCTGGACAAATTAGAGAGAAAAGTTGTGTTGGTTATTAGAGTTGTACTGGTGATAACGTATTATTAATTTACTATTTTAAGATGTCCAAGGATATCACTTGAGTAGTTAAACATATCTGTCAGCAAATATTCAAATCATACCCGACTGATTTATGGTATTTTCAAACTTCAAACGGACTATGAATGCATATTGTTTTCTCATTAACCTATATGAGACAATAATAATTCCCCACTGTTTAAACTGTCACGAAAAACATGGATTAAAAGAAAGATGTTTCAATCTAATATGAAGCGTGTACTCACAATCAATCGCCGACTCGCTACAGATCTCATTCTAGTTTTCAATCGCTTTTCACTCACCGAACGTTCTAAAGAATGGCGCGTCATAATGGTTCGCCGATGCCACGACTTACATGCATTCTTTTTTTTTTATCTTTTTTTTTACATTGCTTCAACTAAATATTACAATACTGCAAAGTCTATAATATATAATAATAAGTTTATAAATGCTATCGAAGTGTTTGTAAGCACAGGTTCGTTTACAGCGGTAACCAAGAAAACAGGCTTTCTGGCAGAGAGTGAATTTGAATTTTTGGCATAATTTGCGAAAGCAATAGTCAGACATTCTGTTTGCTTGAAACTTTAATAATAATAATAATAATAAAAAGAAAAAAAAAAAACGCTCATGCCTCTTTGTTTGCAGTGTGATTAAAATGTGGTGGTTGCCTCTCATTTCAAATTGCTACAGATATTTTTAAGTCAAGTTCAGCCTGAACAGAGCAGATCAGATTAGAGCACAAAACAGCACAGTTTGTACATTTTATATTTCTAATGAAATTTTAAATATTCCAAAAAGCAGTTTAAACCTCCTAAACCTGTCTCTTAAACACATTTGCGAGTAATAAAAAAAAATGTCTAAGATTACATTACATTTTTAGATCAGACTAATATCTGCTAAGTATATTTCTAATAGCAACATTCGCCTAATTGTTAATTTTTTACTCACCTATCCTTTCATATCTAAAAATGAATTGTGACAGTTCACCCAAAAATGACAATTCTGTCATCATTTACTTAATAAAGGGCTTTACATATTTTAAGAAATCTCATTTTTCCATCCAACGTTGTTTATTTCCAAACATTCAAAATATCTTCTTTTGTGTCCCATTAAAGAAGGAAATGAATTCATGCTTTCTCTTTACATGATTAAGGATAACCATCGTGAAAAATAGTTCCCATCAGTGTTCAAAATATGTTTTTCCAGTGATGCCCTTTCTGACTCAGCAAATGAAAAGCACATTGTTAGTACTGGCATTTACAGATGTTCCAAAGATCTTAGTAACATGTTCTTGGTCAAGGACCTTAGTTACACATACCTACAAAAACAATTCAATAAGTCTAATGTGGTGTTGTCCGTCAGTTCCCAAGGAGACTCGTTGAGATTCCAAAACCTCTAGGAGTGTGGATGGAATAAATTTTCCTCACCAACTCTTTCCCCTTTCCTTTCCAAAGAAGGTTACATCCATGTAATCTAATTTACAAGATGTAATATAAGTCTCAGGTGACCTCAGAACTTTCAGCTCATAATACCCACAGATTATTAATAAAAGCCTACCAATCTGGAATGGAGCTAAAGATCTTTTTTGTTGCCTTTCGCTTGCCGCGACTTTCTTTTTGGTGGACTTTCTATAGGCCTACAGCATCATGGGAATTGTTTTATTTCCAAAAAAAAAAAAAAAGTTAAATAAATGTGAAAAGATTAGAACTGGTTAAGATCCACAGAGCTCACAACAGGTCTGTCTTTAATAGATTTATCAGTTACGAGTTTTTACTTCCAGAACCAGACTGTTGTGCTCTATACCTTATTCTCTATACAGCAACAACAAACAAAACATCCATTTATTTTCAACTATGATCTCTCACACTCACGTGACACTGCAGTTCTTCATCATGAAATGTTTATTCTTTGTTTGCATAATCGGAATGGTGTTCATAATGTACAGGCTGTATGTGGTATTGCCCTACACTGACCCTAGACCCTAAACCTACCTGTGTGCATTTTTATATTTAAAAAAAACCACACCAGTTAGTATGTTTTTTAAGTCTTTTGAATTACGGGGACCCCGAAAATGTCCTCACAAATGTCATACCCATGTCATCATACAAATCTGTGTCCTCATAAACCACATAAACATGCACACACACACACACACACACACACAAAATGCATCCAGCAGAAGCCATCTCTTTTGCCGCAATCGTCAAACACACAGTTGGTTATTATGTTAGTGAAAGTTAGCAGCAGCACTAGATCTGTGAACGGGCAACAACACACTACTAATGTTACTCTTATAAACTTATGTTTTTTTAAAGAATGATTTGGGCAGGAATGATTTAAATTCAGGCTATTGTGGCAAGTGAAGAAAACCCAGGACTATAATTGAAGTATTTAACTGAGTTTAAAAACATCGTTTACTGATATACAGAATGACTGATCACTAAACTGAAATTAGAAAGCAAACTAACAAAATAAAAGTTTGTAATAAAACCAGATAGCTACTTTGGACTAACCCGGCAGCACAAAAAGGGCTCCACAAATGGAGGGTGTGGTGTTACTGAGTCAGGATAATCTTTTCAGACAGATGCATCTCCTCTATCTGCTATTTGAAAAGTGAGTGCTGAAGGTGGAGCAACAGGAAGTGCAAAAGTATCATCTTCCTGTCATAGAATCTGTGTTTTGTCATGTTTTATGCAATGTTCAGCTCAGGATATCTTTCTTATTAGTCAGTGAGGTGTATTAGGGTGAGGTATAGGTTTCTGTGCAGTCAGCTGTGATTAAAAGTCTTTATATATTGTTTAACTTATGCAGGCCTAAGTAAAAAGTTCTTAGTCAAATGAATAATAAATTGTTTTGGTTTAATTTAAAATGCAAATTGCTTAAAATGCACAACCACACCTCAAGTTTTCTTGAGACATTTTTGGAATAAAATTGCAGACTCATTTGGATAAAAAAGTGATGTTCATCCTCAATTTGTCTTTTTCAAACACCACGTTAGGCAGAACAAGCTTTTATCTCCAGCATGTTACTTAATGACAGGTTGACAAAGATGAAGCCTTATGTAAGCTGGAATAAAGGCTAGATGAGGCAAATTCTAATCTCCGTCAGTGTGACTCTATTCTAAACATAGCCTAATTACGATCTGTTATTGTGCCTTCACTGTAGAGAACATCCAACGGACTTATATCAAGAGCTCCACAGGAAGGTCAGACATGCCTGCTGGAAGCCAGACTGATGAAGTGTTCAAATTACATGGCAAAAGACCCAAAGCGCTTATGTTGCAGCATTGCAAATATGAATTAGTCATCGCGAAGCAGCCTTTATTTACGTCCACGTGTTATAAAGCAGCTTGAGAAATAGCAATCGGTTTTCGAATGTTTTCATGTTTGTCAGAAACCTCTTCAGAATTCCATGCTTTCACTGAAACATGTTTATTCACAGATACCGTTTGATTTACCCAGCATGTGATGATTTTTTTCCCAGTAACCGCATACCATGTTAACCCAGATAAGGTCGTCGCACTGCTATGTAATGCATGCTGCAGACAGGAATGTTCACTATGCTGTTTCACAAGAGCTCAATCCCGGGTCGCACACTGACAGGTGAGGATGCACAGCGTCACTTATTTAGTAGCACACATGCTCTGGCCTCATTGCACGTGGCATTGAGATAAATTGTGGAAAAATGGCTGTTTCTAAGTGCCCTCTCAGATTAACCTTTGGTGCGTACACATTAGAGGACACATGCACATGATCGCAGGAGTTGGATGGATATTTATGCCTATTGCCAATTTTCTGCACGAGCCACAGAAGAATATAGAATGCTCTGTTTGGCCAGCGGGGAAAAATACGCTTTTCCAGGGCCTGTCGAATGTGAATTCCTACATGCAACAAACAATTTAGGAAACGTCTGTAAGTGTAAGCATCATCTGCCCTTTTAGACTTGGAAATATAGCTGCTGCTGTACTTTTTCTGGGGGTTACACTTGTGATCAAAATTGAGAAAAGACTATACACATAAAATCTTTAGCATCTTTTTCTACACCATGGCTTAGTTTTAGATTGAAGCCAAGAAAAAGGAGAGGAAAAGATCTCTGCAGACATGTACGCAACATTGTTTTTAACAAAAACTGAAAACTTCAGTTTTGGCTAATCTTTTGCATGACAATTGCATTTGGGGGGGGGGGGCTTGAAATGCGAACGTTTGAAAACTGGTATCAAAGTGCGAGTAAAAATGAAAACAGTGATGTCACGCACATGTGTATTATGTTTATTACGTTAGTCTACAGTTCACTGGCAAGTAGTGTTTCTTTACAAAGGCCCAGACTTTGCCAATACTGGTCTGACGTGCATAATACAGCATTTTTAGTCATTTCATGGAGCCAGCAAGGGATACAACATTGTTGTCTGTTTGCAAAGCTACCTTTGCAAAAAAAAAAAAAACGCAAAGGAAAATCTTTTTCTGTGAAGTGTATCTCATAAACATACCCTAAGTGGATTAAAACTTAAAACAGAGCTAAAACTTAAAAATCCACACCTTGGCCACCTAGCATGTGCCGCAGAACCTGATTTTGCTGAGTTTGAAGTGTCCCTGGGTCAACATCTTTGTTTTGAAGATTTGAAGTTTAGGCCTACAATCAGTGTTTGGTGCTTGTACATCAGTGTCAGTCATCTATCATTTCCACTGATTTTATGCATTACTCATGGGTAAGGTTGGGTTTAGGTGTAGATATATGGTCCAAAATAAAATTTTGGAATAAAATATTGTTCCAGGGTCAACAAAATACGTTCACCCAGGAACGCGTTGAAACCAGCTAAATCAGGACGTGCAGCCAGTGCCACCAAAAAAATCTTGTGTCATTGTAATAAAAAAAAAATCAAATATTTAAAAAACATTACTGACTGAAATGCCAATGGACTACCAGAGAAAAAAAAATATGGTCACACATTCTTTTAAAGCGTGCTTGTCTTGTTCTCTGCAGCTGCTGGAATTATCTACATTTCTGAACTAAAAAACAAACATAGAAACAAAGACTGAGGGCGATATTATCCACATTGATTCTGAATACTTTTCCAGGCAGGGTAAACAGATGAGAAACGCAGAGCTCAATTCCAATTTCTCTTGGCAGAGCATTTATGAATCCCTACTAAATCTGCCTTCTAAGATTGGGCATTTGTCTGAACCTGTCATGAAATAAGTGATTTTATTCTTGCATAACCTCTGGAATGTTTGCACTCTAGCATGTGTAATGCATAACCTGTCCTCATCTAATGCTGGCACATTTCAGGCTGTGATTTCTACCCTGTCCAGGCCTCCGGTTTAGAAAATTGTATTTAATCCGTTAATACAGTACTTTCACCTTTGATACTAAGAGCAAACAGAGTCATGAATGTTAACCGTTTATTGTGCAGGATCTTATTGGATTTGTAATATGCAATCAAGTATTACGCAAAAGAAAGACATTAAGCAATGCTACCAGCAGGAGCTTAGATAATAATTTGTTCATAGTTGCTTAAATACAGCTAGTAAAAGTACAACACAAGAAAACACCTGGCATCCGTCACCTCTCATTTCATGCTATTATGCTGTAGCTTTAAGTGAAGAGATTGCACACAGTACAGTGACCAAGTCAATGCACCAATCAAACTAGCTAAATGATAAGACTTGTTAGATTAAGAGGAGATTCTATTGATCCAAATATAGTCCAGACACATGCCTGAGCATTTGCAAGAAACACCTTATGCTTGACTGACAGAAATAGCCTCTCACTCATCCAGGAAGACTGTTTTGGCGCATATGAGAGTGTTTCCAAACATCCTGGGTATCCTGTGATGTAATGCCCCATAAGTGAGCTAGTAACATGAAGCTAAAGCAGTGGGATTGTTATCCATGCACTGAGGACTTTTCAGATCTAAAACAGTCTGTTATATCTCCTAAACTCCATCCTGGGCATTTGCTTATTCAGAGGAGACAAACTTAATAAAAAGAGGTCAATTTCACAAAAATATGAGGAAAGGTTCTGTGTTTTGAATCGATAAATTCTATAAGTCTGTAAACATAACAGATTTTCTTTGGCAAGTCATGCATGCAAACACCAAGAACATGTCCTGTTGCAATTTTGAATACATCTTGAAGTGTATTTTATGATGACCAATCATATTATAAGCAATTAAAGACATTTAGAGAAAGAGTATCTATTTCAAGAGTTTAACTGAGCCCTCTTGATATAGACATGACCCCCTTTTGTTGAAATCAGCCTTAATTATAAACAAAGTAGCAACACATTGAATATATGTTGTTTGTTTGGTAATATCCTGAGGGTAAAGTGAATAATTTCAAGAAAATCGAACAGAAGAGTAGATTGTGTGAGTCTTTTCAGGAATGAAATGAATTGAGAATGACTAGCATGGCTTTATTCTGAAAATCTCTTGGAATTTTCCTGGACTTGGGCCAGACAGGAAACCTAAAGCATTTGTTTGTCTGCTCCAAATTTCTATCACCGATCATCTTGAGGTATTTTTAGAACATTTTAGATTGATACTGTAGCTACTGCTGATACTCTAAGGTCAGGGAAATACATACTCCAAATCAAAACAGAGGTTAACAGGAACGGCTAGACTGAAATAAAATGTCTTTCATGTCTTTGTTTAGCAATTGCAAAATATGTAATGCTTTATGTACCCTGTAATGTTTTGACATTTTTACGACAACCGCATTAATAGTGAAATCACGAAGGTAATTTACTGTTACATTTTAATGACTGCACTAATTGCTATCTGCGCTGTTTACTTGTTCAGGACTTGAGCTGTTGATCATTCAGTTTAGTTGTGCCATCTAGTGGACAGCATAAAATGTCTTTCTAAATATTAAAAAATGGAATAAAAACATGGGCCTTTAAATGGTTCCTAAATCTAGTTACTCTGCTCTAAAAGTTATATGTGCATTTAGCATATTTTGTGATGCCATTTGTTCTAGAATAAAATGTTTAATCCCCTATTGCATGAAAATCTCACTCAACAACACAGCAGGACATGTCTGTTGGTTTGGAGCAACAGTTTTATTTTATGAAACTTTTAGGACTGTAACATATGTGTCAGTTGCCTGTGGAAAACGATACTCCCACACAACTCAGACTTCCTCATTTTTTTTTTTTTGTACCAAACAAACTTTGTTCTCTTTCCTGTGTTTTTAAAATGCTCATAATTTAACTCATAAGTAATAACCAGGATAGAAACCCACGGCTACAAATTCACTTATTCTAATGGTTACACATTTTATTTTATTTTGCACAAAAGTAATAAATTGCACTTTTTTGTATTTGTTTTTAAAGTAAGTAGAATTTGAGGGGCTTTTTGTCTGTTGCTCATTTTATGCATTCACCAAACAGCTGATATATGCAACCATGGACCTTTATGACTGAATAAATAAGCTTTCCATTGATGTATGGATTGTTAGGATAGGTTAATATTTGACTGAGATATGACTATTTGAATATCTGGGATCTTGGTGTGCTAACAAAAAAACAAACAAACAAACAAATAGACAAAAAAAAAATATTGAAGAAAAGTTGTCCAAATGTAGTCCTTAGCAATGCAATCAATGCAAATCAAAAATTAGGTTTTGAAATATTTATGGTAGGAAATGTACAAAATATCATCATGGAACTTGATCTTTAGCTAAATCCTGATTTTTGGCATAAAAGAAACTTCTGCATTTCAGTGTGCTGCATGGTCAGGGTTACATTAAGAAAATTCACTGATTTAAAGTAATGATATTGTTGCATTTTATTTGCACAGCTGGTATTTGACTTCTGACCTTGCTTTGGGTTGATTTTGATACTGATAAATTAAATACAGTATATTTATGTTTTGTTTGTCTATTTTTTTCAGACCAAGGATGGTTCTGAAGGTAATGCTCACACATCTTCACTCCCTTACTCTGTTCTCTTCTCATTTTCTTGCTCTTTGAAGCTCATTTTTCATGTTCTCTGTCTCTCTGCAGAATGTGGCTGTCTATACCGGTTGTCCTCGTGAAGGATCTTCAGCTGTTTAAATCCTGACCCAGTTACAGCCTGCTGTGAAAACTGTAAGGACCTGCTGCCAGTGATCCATGACAAATAACACAATCTGCCTCTGTAGCCAGACCAAACATGCAAATCAGAGATTTTGACCTCAAAGTACACGGGTATAATTTGTCAATAAAACCTACAAAAAGCGAAGAGAAGTTCAGAATAAAATCATAAACTTCTTTATCACTTCTACATTTTATTAGTCTCGGAGAAGGTGCCGCTTATTTTATAGAGTTTGTGGTTATGGCAGGAGCCTACAGAACTGCTGTCACCTGAGGTTCAGCTCAATTGCTCACAAAATAATTTACACAGTAAGTTCACAAAACTATAGCCTACTATTTGTATTATTATGAAAGGAAATATTTTAGGATTATGACCCAGATAGGCTTTGAGTCAATGGGGTTTTGGGAAGCAGAGAAGGAACCTGTTGACAAAGATAAATAAATGTTTTTAAAGTAGCCTACTGGCAGCTATATAAATCCTATATAACCTTACGCCATGCTTTTTGAAAGATTATGGGAGACATCCTAAAAATTATTAAGGATAAGATCTCTCTCTCTCTCTCTCTCTCTCTCTCTCTCTCTCTCTTTGCCTACAGGCCAACCAAACTGTCTCAACTTAGTCTTTACGATGTGAAATTATCCAGAAAAAACGATGTCATCTTTATGGCCATGTACTCATGGCATTAGGCCTACTCATAGCAATACTCTTTATCAGTTAAGACTCAACAGATGGAAGATGTACTCATTTGAATATGCGAAGGCATGGTAATAAAGAGTAGCCTATATGTGGTTTACTTCAACGTCTGTAACTGTATTTTTGCATTTCCACAAACAATGTTTTATTTATTTATTTTTCTTTATTTTCTTTATTAAGTTTCATTGTGTACACTTATTTTCTTATCTAACTTAAGGCTATAAATTATTTATTTTAATAAGTATTTATTAATTTAGTTTTTGTCGTGGAATTGTGTTAATGATGTCTACGTCTCTGTCTCACACGCATGTATAAAAGTATCACACACACACACACACTAGAATATAACCCTTCTTTCTTAGAATTAAGATCTAATACATTAGAGGGGAAAATACAATAATTTATATCAAACTTAAATCAAAGTCCCGTTTGCGCAAACAGGGGTTTTATTTTGAAATAGTTTGCACCGGTCCGCCATTTCGTGTTTTTCGGTTGATGCAGTGTTCACACTATGGAGTGGGAATAGCTTCAGAGAGAGACACACGGTAGTATTTACAATATTTCTTATGTTTTCTAAGTCTTATTTGTATTTGTACCACACTCCCATATTGTTGTCATGCAAGAACCCACATACTTCCTACAGATAACCTCTACTTTATAAATAGGTTTACGTTAGCTTTTGTCAACCAGCAATAACGCCTCTGTTTCGATGTAAAACATCTATTATTTTCTCATAGCTTGTTGACGGTTTGTATGATTTACTCGTGTAACCGGCTCCGTTTTAATTGAGTAAACATTAATGCACCTAAAGTGATAGTTATCGGCATCAGCTATTGCCTATCGCGCCCTAATAACACTATTTGAAGTGTTAGCGAATATGAACGCAACTGTTACTCGGTAAAAGAGAGCAAATAGAGAGCAGTGTGTGTTCTGTTCAATACATCGATCCTGTTTTGCCGTTGGTTTTGTTCGCTCATGTGCTTTGTTCGCAAATAATTGTTGTGGTCCGCGTCTGAACGTGAACTACTATCATACATGTGCCATACTGAACTCAAGAGATGCCGTCTCAAACACTGCGTTACTCCTGAATAGGGCCACCGTCGTGCATTTTACCTCTAGCCCTTGTCTGACGAATCATAATCGTGTGTTTTCAATCTCTGGGGTTGCTCGAAAAGTACAGCTAAGAGTCACGTTATCGTGT
Source organism: Enteromius paludinosus (assembly GCA_032361165.1). Taxonomy (NCBI): domain Eukaryota; kingdom Metazoa; phylum Chordata; class Actinopteri; order Cypriniformes; family Cyprinidae; genus Enteromius; species Enteromius paludinosus. The sequence goes on from JAUMHQ010000058.1 coordinate 8,804,946, forward strand.
ATGTAAACTCTGCTGCACATGCAGGGCTTCACACTTCTGCTCGGAAGCACACTCCGCTCTCCAGTTGTTTTTGTATTGTGATATTTGTCCTTGCACTTTAGTACATGAAGATATTAAAACTGTTGAAATGTAATTGGGCTTTTCTGACAGATAACAGATGTAAGATGAGTTCTCAGCAGTTTCCCAGAGCTGCACTGCCTCCTTCTGGAGCTGGACCGGGTCAAACATCTACTGACAGCAGCGTCCTAGGCACACAAGCAGGTAGGTGTCCTGGTTATCTGTATAAGATTAGGTCGTCACTATCAAAATACCTGTGGTTGATACCATAGCAAAAACTAACAACTAATATTAATAATGCTTTTGGATCAAACCCCCTTGCTACAAGAAGCTACAAGTTTTTCTGAACAAAATTGCATTTGTGATTAATAAATAAATAAATCCATGTTTGCTGTGCTTGTTTGTAGGGCTGTACAGTTTGGCCAGACTTTTGAGCTTGTATATAAATATGGCTATAAAATAATACATTATTTTTTACGAAATAAAATAGAAATACTAGATAAAAACAAAACAAGAAGTATTAATATTGTAGTGTAAATGAAGAAAAATAATAATTGTGTTTTACGTTATAATATTTACCTTTACGTATAACTAATGTGTTGCAGTAGGCAGTGAGGACAGCAGCCGTGAAGTGGATCACTCTCAGGATCCTCCGCCTGGCAGCAGCAGTGGCAGTGCAGGTGGAATAGCATCGTTCCGTGACGATAAGCAGGAGACGGTGATGGTCAGGCCCTACCCACAGGTCCAAGCTCTAGGTCAGCCTCCTGCTCTGCCCCAGCATGTGCCTATCCAGCCCAGCCCTCCTGTGACTGTGGCTGCCCCATCAGTCCAACTACTACAGGGTCAGCAGTCCAGTGTCAGTGAGGGATCAGTGAAGGTAACACCATTTCACTTTCTTGGCTCCTGTGATTTTGTTAAAATGTTATGTGCCTATTTGATCAGTCCCATCAACATTTATTTGACTATTTATAACTAAATCTCTCCACTATGTAAATGAGTGTACATGTATGTATGTGTATATATGAATTGGGTACAGAAATTATTCAGACCCCTTTACATTTTTCTCTCTTTGTTATATTGCAGCCATTTGCTAAAATCAAGTTCATTTTTTCCCCTCATTACTCGCAGCACCCCATATTGACAGAAAAACACAGAATTGTTGACATTTTTGGAGATTTATTAAAAAAGTAAAACTGAAATATAACATGGTCCTAAGTATTCAGACCCTTCGCCGTGACACTCATATATTTAACTGGTGCAGGTGCTGTCAGTTTCTTCTGATCATCCTTGAGATGGTTCTACACCTTCATTTGAGTCCAGCTCTGTTTGATTATACTGATTGGACTTG
>JAUMHQ010000058.1:8806450-8817906 GCA_032361165.1 Enteromius paludinosus
CTAAGAGCACAGTGGCCTCCATAATCCTTAAATGGAAGACGTTTGGGACGACCAGAACCCTTCCTAGAGCTGACCGTAAATTATTTTAGCAAATGGCTGCAATATAACTAAGAGTGAAAAGTTTAAGGGGCGTCTGAATACTTTCCGTACCCACTATATATGTATACACACATACATATATGCACACACACACAATCACTATGAGTCACTTTAGCTTTTAGGCAACTTAAACCCACAGATGATTTATTTTTTGATAATTCTCCAGGCTGCCCTGAAGTCACCTATGGCCAGTCGTCTCATAGCACCTGCTCCGGCCGTTAGCCAAGGTCATATACCTGTTCCAGCCAAAGTGTCTGGACATATCACAGTTCCCCTTGAGAGCAGCATTGCTCCAGCATCTATACCAGTGGCAACCATCAGCGGTCAGCAGGTATGGGCACTACTTCTGGACAGGTTTAGATTACACACAGTGTGCTTATTGCAACAAACATTTTGCGATTAAATAATGTTTCTCCAGGGACAGAGTAACCTGCATCAGCTAATGGCCACTAACGTGCAGATCTTCAGGGGTAGTGCACCTGCGCTGCAGATTGCATCGCCTGCTCCTCCCCACACTTTCACCTCCCATCTGCCCAGAGGTCAGTAACTTCATTCATTCAAAACTGGCTTCATAAAAGGGATAGTTCACTCCAAATGGAGCTTGGTTCATGATTTACTCCCTCTCTCATCACTCCAAACCTGTATGAGTTACTTTTTTTTTGTAGAACACGAAAGAAAATATTTTGGAAATGACATTTAAAAGAAATGTCTTGGTGTTTGTTTATTTATTTTATGTAAAATGGAAGTCATGGTCAGAAAAACTTGGTTACCAGTGGTCAAAATATCTTTTGTATTCTGCAGGAGAAAGTAAGTAATGCACAAATTAGGGACACGATGATAGAATTTTATAAAATAATGTCTTTTGTTGTTTAAAATGTCATTTGCTCATTTTCAGTTGTTTCTAGAATCTAGCAGGGGGACTGTGATTTCAACAAGTGCAACATCCTTGTTGGTCCTGGAACAATGTTTCAATCAACCAATCAGATTTGAGCTCTAAGATTATAGGAAATGTCAATTTTAGCCTTACAGTATACAAAATGCATGGTAAACGAGTATATGACCTGTTGTGTATTTGCACACTGGGTTTGATACTTTTACAGTAGTTAGCTACTCTATTACATTTAATACATTTTCCATTTAAACATCTGTAAAATTAGGTTTTAATTCACATTTCTGTGTTGAATTGTATAATAAAGTCATAGGTAGCTTTGTGCTAAATAGATTCCAGATGCTATTTTTGCACTTGTTTGATGATGTAAATGACACCTTTATGTGAGGAAGGTGATTGTGTTTGTTTGACATGAACTGTAAGCTACTGTAATAATATAATATTTGTGCTTGTGTTTGGTGTTTCAGGCGCAGCTGCTGCAGCTGTCATGTCCAGCACTAAAGGCCCTACTGTTCTCAGACCAGCCGGAGGAGGAAACACAGGCCCTAGCCAACCTGCAGCTGTGCAGCACATTATACATCAGCCTATTCAGGTGCAGAGGCTTCGCAACTTACTGATGCAACTAGACACAACAGTCTGCTCAGATCTAAACAGAACTTAAAGTAAATGTCATGTTTAGAGCCTTGACCTTTTTGACTCCATGGCCCCCCAGTGTCCACTAACATATCCATAGGCCACTGTGACTTTTCCAGTTGTGCATGGATTCATATTGGATAAGGATTAAAAAAAAGTATATTTTTACTCACAATTTTTGTTATAACTACATTAGAAAATGCATGTAGAATTTTTGTGATTTTTAATTCATTTACGTATTTAGTTGCATATGTTAAATGGTAATGTGATTTTTAAGTTGCAAAGACTAAAGTGTAAGACCCAAACCCAAAGGGATTAAATGCCTCATTTAAACTTGCCCCCACAAATCTAATCTGCTGTGGTAGAAGATTTGCATGAAACCACGCAAAAGTTAACACAGAGAAAGAAGTCATAACTTGTATTCCTTCTGTTGTATTGTTGCTGCGCCATGTCTGGTAAGGGGCATTACATTTCCATCAAACACTTGAGGTATTTGAACGCACTGGATAGCTGCTCAATCAGATCATACCTCGCATTTCAGAACACGTTTTGTAAAATCAGAATAGGTGCATTTGTTTTTGTTTTTTTTCTCACCAAATAATGTTATTTTTTGCGTCAACATATGAATCCTTTAATAATAACAATTTGCAACGTTCAAATATTGTTCAGTACATCAGAGAAAACCATATATATATTTGCAAGCCATTAAAACACTTGCAGAAGCAGGTCCTGTTGTTTAGTAGATTTGCTGTTGCTGCTTGTTTGCAGAGTTCTTAAAGGAATTTTCCAAAACTCTGGTTCAAATATCTGCAGCATCTTTCTTTAGTTCATGGAAGTTCTTTATATTCATCCACAGCTTCTATATTCACAGTCTCGACCTTTAGTAACCACCTCGACTGCTGTTCTGCCCGCTATGGTGGCTCCCATCCCAGCTGCTAGAACCCAGTCCCCAGTCATCAACACCCCTGTCACACATGCTGCAGAGATGGTTCATGGGTAAATTATTGTAACTCTTTGCTCTTTTAACTGATGATATCATTATACTGTCAAAATATTGTTTGCTGTTATTCCAATAATTTTTAATTTGCATTCTCAGGCGACCAGTAACTATTCACCCTCCACCAACCACCATTAACATCCAGCGTCCCCCCACTCCCCGGGACACTGCCACACGCATCACTCTTCCCTCTCACCCAGCTATTGGAGCCCAGAAAGCCCAGCCACCTCACACTGTCACACAAGTCAGTCCTACTATACAACTATAGATCCAAAGTTGTTTCTGGAAAACAAGGGTTTTCAAGCTTTTTAAAGTCAAGGACTCCAAATATTATGATCCTCTGCGAGACTACCTCTTCCTATAAACTAAGGCAGCTACTTTTAAGACCATATATATATATATATATATATATATAGAGAGAGAGAGAGAGAGAGAGATAACGAGAAAAGTCAAAATAAAATGTTGAGAATAAACTCGTTAAATTACAAGATTAAAGTCGTTAAATTTAGAAAAAAAAGTTGTTAAATTGCGGGAAAAATGTCGTTAAATAAAAGAAAAAAAGTCGTTAAATTTAGAAAAAAAAGTTGTTAAATAACGAGAAAAATGTCGTTAAATTGCGAGAAAAAATAGCCCTCATATTTTGAGAAGTTAAAGTGCAGAACAAAAGGCTTCTTTTGGAAAAGATCTGCTACTTTTACATAACGTAAATGAAATATCTATTTTGGTTTAGTGGCACATCTATAATAATGGGCTGATTTCATTTACACTGTAAATAGCATCTATGGCAGGATAGTCCAAAGACCAGTCGTGGGCCAAATACAACAGTGATTGAATTTCAAACACTTCAGCTTGTCTATTGAAATGTTTTCATATGCGCTGTCATTTCTTTTCCGCACGAACGCAGCAAACGCGAAGGAGCTCTAAACTTGTGTGAAGCGCTGCACAGACCGTAATTCTGTCTAAAGACAGCGCCTGCGCGAACTCAGATCAAATGCTCTACTCGTCTTGATCAGTCAAGTCAGCACTGTGAGAACAATCCTCTGCCATAGATGCTATTTACAGTGTAAATGAAATCAGACCATTTTTATAGATGTGCCACTAAATGAAAATTGCCATTTTATTTACGTTATGTAAAAGTAGCAGATCTTTTCAAATTGTAAATAGTAGCTAGCTAATTAGATTTATAACCTACTTATTAATGGTGACAGATACCAGTGTTTTTCTCGTTATTTAACGATTTTTTTCTCAACATTTTATTTTGACTTTAACCTTGAAATGATTTAATTTTTTTTATTATTGCTTGGCCTTAATCCTCTTCTGTAAATGTGTGTAACAAGAACACCTTAAATTAAAACGTTACCAATGTTTTGTTTGACAAATACATATAATTATTATTATTAGATTAATTACTGTTGAGTAATGTTTGCTATATAAATAAAAAAAACAACAACAAAAAACTAAGAATAATATATAATTTGGTACAATTAATATCTAAACTTTCCTTAAACTCATCCCTAAACAACGCATTTTGTACATTTCTTTAAAAACTAGCATGAACCCTCTTGTTGGCCACTTGGACGTCCATGGTCTCTATTTTGAAATCTTTTAAGTCTTGAAATATTTATACAATGATTGTATTTTAGCAGGGTATTCAATGCTTTTACATTGGAGGGTTATGGCGCTTCAACATAATGCCACTAACTTTCTTTCTTTTATCCATTAATGATGTTTGAACATAATGCCGCAAACGCTCATTCTTTTACCACTAAACTTTGAGGGGTTTGTTTTTTCTGCAGAAGCCGATATTCAACACTGTGACCCCGGTTGCCGCCGCCACTGTGGCTCCTATCTTAGCTACCAACACTGCTTCATCAGCCACCACTACAGGTTACTCTTTTCCCCAAAGGTTATTTACATAGACATGACATTTCCATGTAGTTCATAACTTTATGTAAACTCTATGTACCCCAAAACAGGCTCTTCACCACATACTCAAATGACCAGTAGCACTATTGTCACCATGACAATGGCCTCTCACTCCTCCCATGCGACAGCGGTGACCACCTCTGCCATCCCTGTCGGTAAGCACAACGCATTCAAGATAATTGCTACTCTTTGATTAAAGATTCTGAATCAAATCAGAAAAATGTTTAAGTTTCAGTGCAGAGAAAGAATGTTAACTCTAACCCTGTGTCTACACCAGATGTGAGCAGTGTGACAAAAGTCATTAGAATCCATTATAATCAGTGATGCAAATCAATCCAAATTTGGTCTACCAAACCATTTCTTATTGACTACTAGGGGGCAACTCTAGTCAATTATTGTAGTGAGACAGCAAACAGGATGCAGATTAAAAAATTCATAGTTGATAGTTTGTTTGATGGTTGGGTCTATAGTTTGTTTAGATTTAGATTGAGAACTCACTCTTGTTTTTCGTTCTTAATGTTTCTGTCCTCTCCAGCTAAAGTGGTTCCTCAACCAATTGCCCACACTTCCCCACGCATCCAACCAGAGTACCCAGGGGACAGAACCAACCTAATTCCCATCCCAGGTCATCGCTCTTCTCCAAATCCTGTCACCATGGAGGCACGCAGCGATAACAGGTGAAAGTACTCTTATCTACTCAGTTATCAATTATTAGTGAATTTTGTCATGAAGCTTGTGTCATGTTAACAGTTTATGTTCTTCTGCAGGCCGTCAGTTCCAGTGCAGTTTCAGTACTTCTTACCTACGTACCCCTCATCCCCGTATCCTCTGACCCATACCTACACCCCCATTACCAGCTCGGTCTCCACCATCCGCCCTTACCCAGGTAAACACAACATACCAATAACCTCTATCCTAATACCCAAGGGCCTGTTTACACCTGGTCACTTCACATGATTTCTCTGATTTGGATAGTTGTCTGACTGTGAAAAAGTCAGGTGTAAATGCCATTGGAAAGGCTTTCGAGATGGATTTCCATCCGATGACTCATGTCTGGCGGGAGTATTTTTTGCTGTAGCTTAACATACATCATTGAATCGGATTCGACCGTTAACATCTCGCTCAAAAATTGCAGGTGCAATGATATTAAAACAGTCCCCAGCGTAATATCACTGCGTCGCTGCAACCATGGTACGGCAGCAAAGTTCCTTGATAAGTACACGATGTAACTACAGAAGAGTCAAGCTTTAAAAAGGAAAATTATCAAATTTGAGCAAGATACTAATGGTCTAATCAGATTTAATGATCTATGCTAAGCTAAAAGTGCTGCCATCAGATCCAGAGATCAGTTAAATGGATTCAAAAATGGTAAAACTCTGGAAAATATGGAAAATTTGCCTATTTTCAATAAAGGGGAGTGTTCCTTTAATTCTATTAAATAATAAACACGTGTGTGTGTGTGTGTTACAGGCTATATGTGACCCTTGATCACAAAACCATAAAAAGTCATAAGGGTAAATGTAAAATTTTTTTAGATTTATACATCATCTGAAAGCTAAATACATCGGCTTAATTTTGACATTAAAGAAAAATGTTTAATTTAGAAAAAAAAAATGCTTATTGCTACAAATATACCCTTGCTACGTATGACACGTATCGCCGCAGATGATTAGTGAAGTATCTGTTCAAAAAGCCGACCTGCAAACTGCCGCAAATGAAACTGAAAGACGCAGACACTTATGTAGGGGAATTACAGTGAACCACAGGCCAGTTTCACTTAACATACAGTCACCTTCATTAATAGTAGTACAACTTGTTTTTACAGTTTTGACACTGCTCTTTTTCCAATTTCGGTCTTTGATCTTAAAATAAGCTGATGATGAATAAAATGCGGCGTTCATCTGTTGCTTTCTTTGATGTGAACACTGTTACATTTACATATAGTGTGGGAATTTAAGATTGGAGTTATATCCATAGATAGATAGCAAAGACACAATTATGTAGGTAAGTGTAAATGGAAACGTTTTACCAAATCAAGTAGATATTCGATCAGCGAAAATGCATGTAGTGACCAGGTGTAAACAGGCCATAAGTGTGTCTTAGACCTTCAACCAAGACTCTGTGCTTTATTTCTCAGTCACGGCTCCAGCTCAGAGCTCAGCTCTACCTGCTCAGGCAGGTGTTGGTGTGGCCACCACTGTGCACTTGAACCCCATGCAGCTCATGGCAGTGGATCGAATCGGACTGCAATCTGCTCAGATCAGCACTCAGAACATCCAGCAAGCCTCTATGACTGCTCAGGGCATTCAACCTGCACCAATAGGAGTTCAGGGGCTGCATGCCACCGCACCAATCAGCACCCAGAGCGTACAGCAGGCTCCAGTCACCACACAACAGCCACAGTCAGAAGCGAAACCGCCAGGTAAGTTTTGCACATTCCTATCAAAGATATAGGAAGTTTGTCGGCACCTGTAGCCTGTGGGCAGTGCGGCGACACATATCGCTGTTGCGCTTCGGGTGTCGTGCGTTTGCGTCCCGGCTCGCAGACCTTTCCCGATCCCATTCCCCCTCTCTCTCTCCCAATTCACTTCCTGTCAAAACTGATCTGTCCTGTAATAATTAAATAATTAATCTTTTAATTCCAAAATCAAAATGGATTATCTAAGAGGAAATTTTTTACTTGCTCACTTTGTGAAATCTATTTTGTTGTACAGGTGTCGTTTTGGCTGAAAGTCCTGCTTTTGTCACTAATCCAATCGGGAGCCCTTTCAGTGGCACACAGCCTGTCAATACGATGGTGCATACACACCCCCAGGGGGCGGCTACAGGTGCACCCACACTTGTCTCCTCCCCCCGACCTAGCATCCTTCGTAAAAAACCTGTGAACGAGGGGTGAGTCAGCTTTCCTTCCACAGCTTGCATTACTGTTTCATAGCTTATGTATGTATAGTATGATATATACTGAGGGGCCAAACCATCCATCATGTTTGAACAGTTTCATTCATTAACTCCCTTATTACTGGAATCATGAGAAGTAACCTAGTATCATGTGTTTGCGTCTTTAAAAACAGAGATGTTGATAAAATAGTATAAGACCGCTTTTGGGGTGTATTTCTAGGGCAGTGCGTAAAAGTCTGATCCCGGCACAGCCAAGTGAGCGTAACGCTGGCCGAGTGGATAGTGGGATAAGGCTCTCGGGATCCCCTCGCCCAGCGGGGTAAGCCCTGCCTGAAAATCCTTTGCTATCCTAATAAAAATAGCACAAAGACAATGTTCCTAACACAGGGTTCCCACAGTCCTAGGTGAGTGTGATTTCCAGGCCTGAGAATGAAAATTCACTCTGTTTATTTTCCAAATGCATGTTATGGTCTCATTGTTAATGATTAAAATTTTTTTTTAACAAAATGTCATAACTTCCAGCAACATTGATCACTAGTGGCATATACAAGATGTCCCCAATTATTTAGTCCGCTTAAACATTTGTCTTCGCAAACAAGCATTCTTTTGCCTCCATTTTTGAATGTAAAAAAAAAACAAAAATGCTTACCTATATATTTTTCCCCCCACTTTTTAATTAAAGCTGCAGTCCATTAGCCCGGACTGGCAAGGACTGGAAAAGAAAGGAGACACTGACCTGTCTGTTACTGATCGGTAACGGTTGATAAATTAAACTTTTCCCAAAATCTGTCAGGAGTTAGGGCCACAACATCACCTGCATTCAAAATGTGAACCGAACGAGCCTACGGGAATCATCTCCACAAGAGGGGAAACAGCATCCCGTATCTCCATGTCTTCTGTCGTTTTAGATTTCACTAACGAAAAACTATAGTCTTAAATTTGGCACCTAGCGTCTATGTCACGACTCTAAGCCCGCCCTCTTTTCGTTGATTGATCCGGCCGTTTAGGAGCCAGAGAGAAACTGATTTGGAAATCAAGGAAGTAAATAACTAGCCAGTGGTCAAAAACTATCGCCTTCCTTTAGTCTGGTTCACAACGGTACGCTTATAATAATTGTTTTCTAGTTTAAATGGTACTGGTTTTTACATGCAATTGGAGCATGTGGACTTTACGTCACATCTGTAAACATAAAGACGTCCTGGCTAGTAGGCTATATTGCATGTATGGATTGCGTATAGCCTTTTCTCACAGCCGCTGAGATATTTAATTTTATCCTTTTAAGTGTAATCCGGAAAATGTTATGTTTATGAAACACATGTGACTAAAATGAGATTGTATTCCAGTTTTAAATGTGAATCTGATTACAGGTAGCTCATGTGGAATTTAGAGTGTCCTCGAGTAGTCGACGATTCGATTCGAGGAGCCTGATTCGACTCCCAATCTCACAGTCGAATATTCATGGAGTGTTATGATCATACAATTTGACTCTATGGGGGTACTCAATGTCTGATTTCACGTAGAACTACAGGTTTTCTCCCAATATGGTAATAAGAATCTGAAAAGAAAGAAGCTTTTATATTATATTTTAACCTATAGATTTAAATATAGTTTAATTTTCCATAATCCGTGACTGACAGAGATGCATCTTGGCGGCAGGGATTTGAATCTTGGTAACACTTTATTTTGATGGTCCCTTTTGAACAATCCATTGACAATAAGTAGCTTTGCACCTACATGTCAACTATCATTAGAATATTAATACACTCTCTAATTAATATCTGCTAACACTTTATTGTGATGGTCTCCCAAAAGACGCTTTACTAAAGTAATTTTGCAAGTACATATCAACTTATTCTAACCCTAACCCTACCAGTCTACTAATGCTCTGCCAGCGCTCTATTAGTAGATATGTAGGTGCAATGTTACTTATAATCAACAGAATACGTTAAAGGGACCATCAAAATAAAGTGAAACCGAAATCTTTAACCAGAATTGAGGCAGAGTGAAAGACTGGATTGTTTCGATCAGGTAGTGTACAAGTGATTTCAAAACATTTCAGCTGGTTTATATATATTGTCTATATTATTTATGTCGTATAAGATTTGGTTATACTGCAGTTACGCTACAGTAAAGCCCTTATTTTTATTGTGCATAGTGTAAGCAGGATAAACGATGAAGAGCAGCAATAATTATGACTGGGACTATCATATACATAACATTATAATGAGAAAACTACTATAATAAAACGCTGTTGATTTTTTTTGAGATTAGCTGTCGTGAACACGACAAAGTTCAATCAGAGCCAACAAGTCGTAATATCAACGTTATGCTGTATAAATAAAGACTCATATTCTATATGAGAGAAATTAAATCCCACTAAAATACTGCTATCATGCTTCATTCTACTGATCATCTTCAGGGCGCTCAGAACAGAAATGCAGAACATTAATAACTATTGTCATACACATAGCGTTATAATGAGAGCACTACAGTAAAACAAAGATGTTGTGAATTCTTAGAGTTCCGATGATGTTTAATGTATCTTTTAATTTAAACATAAAACATTATTTACTCTGTTTGGATCTGTGAGGCGTCTGTTAACATCAGTAATGATGACTGTCCATGACTGACATGTCTCTTTATTTTGCCCCGCCCTCAAACATATGATTCGACTATTGCCAACTTTCGAAAATTTCGATTCGACTGTGAAAATCCTTAGTCAGGGTCACCCCTAGTGGAATGGTGTATGTTTTTTGGTGAATTCGATAGGATAGATCAGAACTGACAGGAAGTTAAGCGGTAGAGAGACGGGGGGGATGGGATCGGGAAATTAAAATGTAATGCCAATACACACTATATGCCCTTAATCATGCATTTACTAATGTTTATAACATTAACAATTTCTGAAAAATGTATAACAATAATTTGCATGGTTTTTGTTTTGTTGATTTGGGTCATACTTTTAAAGACGTAGACAAGCATCTGTGATTCCAATGTACAGCCACACATACACCTCCTCAAAACATTAAAATTCATCCCCGCTGAGGAGCCGACACAATAATTACACAGAATAATAATTCTGCAAATAACTGCACTTGCAGGTTTCAACCAGAGATGGCAACAAAGAGGCCAAAAACTAACGGACTGCAGCTTTAGTCTTTTAATCATGCCACACTATACTAAAGGAACTGTATTTCTTTTATCAAGCAAGGATATGGAACAGCCATTTGAAATTTCCTAGTTCCTAGTTCAGTTCTGCAGCATTTCTTTAAAAAATGACAAGAAATAGGGTGTGATCGATGGAAAAATGAAATGTGGGAACCCTGTTAACAGTGCATGTTATCTAATTGTCTAAAACTGGTTTTATGTATACAGATATGAATGATTTATGTGTTTTCCCGCTCTGTCTGTAATTAGAGTAAAGCCCAAACCTGATGTTCATGTTGCAATGGCGCCCCCAGTCATGGCAACCGTGGAGGCTCTTCCGGGTCACGGAGGTGAGCAGCAGGCGCTGTCCACTCCTGCCCAGCATCACTCACAGGCCATTCCCACCCTTCTGGCTCCACCAGCTCCAACACCTCCCTCTCAGCCCACTGCCGTTCTTTCAGCCCTGCCTGCAGCCATGGCTGTCACACCCCCTGTGCCAGCCTCCATGGCCAATGCAGTGGCTTCTCCCACCCAGCCAGCGGCCACCAGCACTGCTGCCCTGAGCTCCACCCTTCCGGAGGTTAAGGTGAAACAGGAATCTGAGCCAATGGACACTTCACAAGCAGGTAGGAGTGCTTGTCAAAACAGGAGTCTACACATTCTTATACAGTTATGAGAGCTAGAAACAATTGACCTTATCACATTGGCTATTTTACCATTCCTTCTGCTTTTCATGTACTGTATGTCCATCAAACAAAATGATGTACCTGATGACTTTTGAATAAATTACTTAAAGGGATAGTTCACCCAAAAATGAAAATTAGATGTTAATTTGCTTACCCCCAGGGCATCCAAGATGTAGGTGAC
>JAUMHQ010000058.1:8823432-8841355 GCA_032361165.1 Enteromius paludinosus
CACTTCTTTTTGCCGATTGGTTGACCGAAGTTTGTTTGCGGGCGTTAAACCCCACCTCTTTTTGCCGATTGGTTGGCCCGAAGTTTGTTTGCGGGCATTAAACCCCACCTCTTCTTGCCGATTGGTTGGCCAAAGTTTGTTTTTGCTTTGGTGCATATCCCGTAGCCACAGTGTTTGCAAGATTGCATAGAGCACCTTTAAGCTACTCCTCTGTGTCTACAGTAGTTATCAGTGTCAAAATAACCTTTGTCTTTATATTAATCTAGCACTTTTTTCTGTCAGGTTCTGAGTCTGAATGAAACTGACTACTTCTTTGACAGCCTGAGACAGATTACTGACTGGTCCAGGAGAGCAAAGAGAGTGAATCAGGGTAAGTTTGATTGAGGGGTCGTTTACAAGACACTAAAAACTTTTTATGTGTTTTTGCTGTTCATGTACACCACAGTGAAATTTTGGGTGCTCGAAAAACCATTCCATTATCGTCTCTGTGTAAACTAAAACAAATTGTGAAAATGGTGACATAATGTTTAGCCTACAGTTATATGCGCAGGCTTGTGGTGTTACTTTACAAAGTTTCATTGCCAACTACTTGTAGACGTTTTCGTGGCTCTTTGTGAATGGGGATTGAATTGGGACATTGACATCTGTACATTTTATTAAACTGTTGCCGTGTAGATGTAGTAAGTTTGAGACGTCACCATTGTTACATAGTTAAGTCAGATTCAAAACAACTGCTCTTGCTTATACTGTTTTAAGCAGCGGGTGGTCCAGTGAATGTGTCTTACACGGTTTTCTTTATGAGAAAACTTTGGTTCGGCATTATCCCTGGTAGAGATGTGGAGGCGGATCTCATCTTCCATTATCCACAGGTACTGGCAATTTGTGCCATGTTTTTAAAAATGTTCTGAAAATGTTCCATATATTTTCCGTAAATGTTCCATCTCACGCTATCTAGGAGTTGCCCAAGTACTTGAGAGGTTATCATCGTTGTACAAAAGAAGAAATGGTGATGCTTGGCGCTCTACTCTTCAGGGTGAAAGTAGACAATGATAAAACTCAGTTTCCCATGATTCCAAGAATGCTGAAAGAACTGGTGCCTAATGATCAGCTTAAAGCCATGTCTGCTGATGAATGGAAAAAGGTCAGTTTCAGCGCACTTCAATCCTCTGCATTCTGCACTGCATATTACTATCTTTCTAAAGTGTTTCTTATAACATTTTCCAACAGCACATTTTTGCTGAGTACAACAAGCAAACTGGCACAACTGTGGAGCAGGCAGTGATTGGCTTTTTAAAGATTGTCTACAAATGGCCCACATTTGGCTGTGCCTTTTTTGATGTGAAAGTAAGGAATTTGAGTTTGCAGCAAAATAATATCTTTGCTAATAAAAATATTTGCTTGATTAAAAAAACGATTCTTGATATGACAGCAAACATCAGAGCCCAATTTCCCTGACATTGTGAGGATCGCCATTAGCAAACAGGGCATCACTTTCATTCACCCCAAAACTAAGGTATCATCAATTAACAACAAACTTTTTTGTCTCACTTTTACTGCTTATCGTGTGATTTCCCTACTTAATATTTGTATAACACCTCAGATAAGCAATCCTGTAAGCTTGAATGTAAATGTACAATATCTACTTAAAATATGAATCATGTACTGCATTTTAATTTTGTTGAACTAATTGTATTTAACTTGTGTGTTTTAAGGACATTCTGGCAGTGCATCCATACAACAAAATTGCAAACTGGTGCAGTGGAAGCACATACTTCCACATGACTGTAGGAAACCTTGTCAGAGGGAACAAAATCCTGTGTGAAACTTCCCTGGTAAGTGACACAGATATGGCTTTTTCCAGTCTACAATGTCACATGATCCTTCAAAAATGAATCTGATAGGCTGATTTGGTGCTCAGAAAACGTTTCTCATTATCAATGATTTTGCTCAGGAATATTGTTGTGGAAACAATGATTTACTACCATTTAAAAGTTATAAATATAAAATGATAATTTCTTTTCATTAAAGAATCTTTCCACAAAATTATTTAGCAGCAAAACCTGTTTCCAATATTGAATCGGCATATTAGAATGATTTCTGAAGGATCATTTAATGCTTAAGAGCGGAGTAAAGATGGCTTATAATTCAGCTTTGCCATCACATGAATATGACATTTATATTAAAAACATATAAAGTATGTTGTTACTGTATTGTAACAACATACAGTGCCAGTAGTGTGTTTGTGTGTCTGTATTCTATCTATCTTGAAGTATAACTTTTTAGATCTTAAAATAACAACATTTTATCCTGTGTTCATAAGGGCTACAAAATCGATGACCTGCTGACTTCCTATGTCAACATGTATCTAAATGAGAAGAGAGGACAAAGACGGAATCAACACTTTGACTAAAATCAACAGACCAGCAATGACTTTACTGTGCCTTCTTTCACATTTACATACGCAATCACATATAAAAACACAACCAATGAGAAATGTTCAAAATGTAATTAATTTATCAAACTAAATAACTGTGGATTTATTGTTCAATGTGATGTGCTTTATATATACTGCAAAATGTGTGATGCCAAATGTTGTGATAAAGATTTAAAGCTGTTTTTCCTCAATATTCTGCCAGAATGTGAAGACTTCTATTTAATGATATAAATGCATCGTTGCAGTCAGTGGATCATATTATTGATGCATTTGAGTGAAATTGTTAATTAAATGACTATGAGGTTTAGCTCTGTGCGTTGTGATTATTTGCCGTGTAGAGCTTTCTGCGTGTTTTCAAAAATGGATTTCCACAAGCCTCATGCTTTGTCCTGTTTAAAAGCAAACTGCTTTAGCTCTTGAATGTGACAGAAGACGAGTTCTTCTCTGGTTAACAGTCATGTTACACTGTGCTTTGCCCCCAGGGCAACAAAGTCTCGGGGGGCAGCATATATAATGAGGCTTGGAGACGTCCCAATTAAGACTTGGCACTTTATTATTTGGCCTATTCTGGTAAAATAGAGGCAACGAGATAGTGGGCTCATTCATTAAAGCGAAATATATTAGCATATCGTTGAAGATGGGCCCAGACAGAAGAAAAAGAGATGATGTGTGTCCTACACAGCTGTGATCTTCTAGAATGAAAGACAGATTATATCTCTTGCTGTTCGCTCGGGGCTCCACATCTGTCTGAAGATCACGTGCCCTTATTTTTGCCCTCCACTGCTCTGGTGTATGATGCCCCAACAGTCCACAGCAGGGACCTGAGAAACAAGGACCCCAGTCTGTTATTCTCTGTCCTACTCGCCCTTGCGATTTCTTCTCTGAGTTCCAAGGGGCCTCGTCTGTCTGTCTGGCTGGCTTTCCCCAGTGTACAATGGATATTAAATGCTCAGTTCATCTTCTGTTTATTGATATGGTTGAAGGAGGGGGGTAGAGTAGTATGGGGGGTTGTAACCTAAAGGCACGCTAGTCCCCGTTGCCATGGTACCCCACCGGCTCCACATTGAGAGCAAGGCATGCCATTATTCTCCCCCTGTCGAAATGTGCTGCTTCTTCTGACTCGGTTTATTGTGGAGCGCACAAGTGGCCCTCAGAAGAAAATAGCATTGCAAAGAAAGGCTGAGGTCAAGGGTCACGTTAGAGCCTTCCCATCGCGAACCGCGTTTTTTGTGATCAAATTTGTCGGTTACACAAAAAGAGGCACAGTATCGTATCTCACACACAGCTCAGCCTGAGAGAGTAGTGTCTCGACTTCATTAAACTCCACTGCCGCTCAACAGAAGCTCTCGCTTTTCAAGCAGCTGTAAGAAAGTGCAGGCAGCAGAACGCTCTCTCCTCTGCTCTGCTCAACTCTTTCACTACTCCACTGGCTGTTGAGGGATCAACACTCTGGTAAGTCTCTCGTTGACTTCATATACTGTCTCTCAGTGTCTGCGGTCTGGCTCAGTTGAAACTTGTTTGCATTTTTATAGCGTTTCCAGACAAAGCCATTTAATTTATTTATTTTGCATCTATTTATATATATATATATATATATATATATATATATATAAAATGACTGCATTGTTTTCCTATTTTACATGCATTTCATTTAAATAATTTTTGATTTTAAATTTTTTTACTATACAGTTTTTAATTAACGTGATGCCATTTAAACTGTTATTTTTGAGTGCTTTTCTGCAAAATGTCATGCAGCCAAGTAACAAAACCCATTTTGGGTTTTCCTAGTTTATGCGCAAGTCTTTTTAACTATGTGCATTTTATTGCATATATATTTTATTGCATCTGAGGTGAGTTTATTGGTTAGAGAAGAAAGTCTTTAAAAGGTCATTTTAAAACTGTAGGTTAAGCATTAGTTGGCCAAGATTTGCTCTGCTTAAATGAGCAAAGTAAGTCACAATCACTTTAGGGAATCAGAAACTCAGACGTTTGCTTTCTCGTGGTCAAATTTCTTGTACTTGTGTAATATAAAAAAAAAAAAAAAGAATGAGAAAGAGAGGGGTTTCCTATGTCTGTTTTTGACCTTAAATTCTGGAAGCATGTTGGCGCTGAGCTGCAGTTCAGCTTTGGATAATCTGCAGTGTGCCTCACGTCTGTGATTACTTCTGCTTCTTTTGTGTGATGTGGTATAGGAGCATTAGTGTCACATTGCAACCCAAGATTGACCCCCACTTATTTCTTAAACACAAAAGTGATTTTGTATTGTCGCCAGCCTGTGGAGAAGCCTTGTGCTTCAAGACTTTCTGGTTTTCCAAACGTCAACCAACGAACACTTGGACTGGTGCTGCTGGATTACAGTATTTCATCTGAAATTCACATTTTTGGCAGAGTAAATGTGTTTTTCCTGGACCACACAGTATAGTTCCATACCACACTCCAGAACCATTTATTAACATCTGGATTTCTCAATCGCTACTTTTTGTCTCCAAGCCAAGTTCAGGACAGTGTTTTGTTTTGTAGGGATCCACTTTTATCTGTTTAAATTACTGGAGGGTTTGGCATGTTCTGGGACATTTCCTCCCCCTCAGTTTCAAATCCTGCAGCACTTTGCTATGGCAGCATCTTGAGACACTCCTTTGTACACACCCACTTTGGGTTAGTCTGTAGTGTTCTGAAAATATTGATAAAGAGTCTCCTTATTATTCCAACCCGTGAGAGGATATTGTGAAATGCTCTGGTAGCATATTTTTACCATGAGGAAAGACTCTTAGTGCCTAATGCAAATGGAATCTTTCAGAGAAGCATTCAAAAGGGTGCGTACTTATTCCTTAAAAGAAAAAATTAATTATGCATTACTTTATTATAAGTATCTATTACTTTTTCCATATGATTGTATTTTGTAAACAAATAGATACTCACAGTACGCCATGTCACTGAAATTAATTCGAAATGTATTGACATGACATGACATGAAATTCAAAATGATATTTTTAAAAATATCACAAAGACAAAAAAAAAAATCCATTCTGTCAGCTACAGCTCTAGTAGTAACAGGTGAGCTTCTCCCCTACTTTGAACCTTTCTTAAAAAGGTCTGCAGCTTATCCCTGCAGATGCTTCCGTCTGATTATTAATAGAGCAACTGTTATTGGATGGCGGGCTAGAATGAATGCCACTTCCAAACAGAGTTTGCTCACTGAACCTGAGGCAGACTGCCCTGTGCATACGCCAGTAATTTGACAAAGCAGAATGCCTCGAGGACAGCTGGCTCAGACTGTAAGCAGATAGCCAGGAGTGGCTCTGGTGTGGCCACCGGATGCACCAGCACCTTCATGTAGCGTGTAGGCAACTGCTCCACAGGGACATCTGCTCCTGACTCCTGAGACACACAAATATCTAAACATCTGAATTACTGCCAAACACTCAGACAGCTGTAATGCTCCCTCCCACACTATGCAAAGAAAACATGTAAACATGTTTTTACTATAGATCATACGGTCCACTTTAGAAACGTATTCCCAAAAGCAGGCGCTGGGAAATCTTTAAAGATTTATTTTTTTCCTGTTGGTTTCTTTTACCAACTTTTTGGGTTCTATCAAATTAACTTGAATGCAGGATACAGTAGGCTGGTGTGGATGTGTAACAGAAGTGTGTGCCAAACATGGACATTTTGGTTGATCTATCAATTTTTTATGTGTTTTTTCAAAATTTGATCAATCATGATTAATCGTTTGACGGCACAGTTTGACAGTATTAACGGAATATTTACAAGAATTCAAATATAAACTGTTTTACATTAGCATTTATATTTCAATTAATTTAAACAATTAATAATGTTTTTCTTTTCCTCTGTTTACAGTTACAAAAATGGAGTCCCCCCTGACAGAACTTCCGACATTGCTGTCCAACCAATCCATGGAGAGCTGTCCACCTGTGGACAATACAGTGGAGAACATGATCTTTGGATTCTACTACATCATAGTTTTCCTCCTGGCGCTGAACGGCAATAGCCTTGCCTTGTGGATCTTCGCCCGCCAGAGAGGGAGCTCTTCTCCTGCCAACGTCTTCCTGCTTCATCTCGCTGTGGCTGACATGTTTTACGTCTTTGTTTTACCCCTCAGAGCCACTTATCATTTGACCGGGGGACACTGGCCATTTGGTGAAATCCCCTGCCGTCTTGCCGGCTTCTTCTTTTATGTTAACATGTATGCCAGCTTGTACTTCCTGGCTTGTGTTGCAGGCGATAGATACCTTGCTGTGGTACACGCCGTTCGTTCCCTCAAGGTCAGGCGTCCTCGTTACGCTCACATAGCCAGTTTTGCTCTGTGGGCTTTGGTGATAGTTTCTATGGCGCCCCTACTGGTCACTAAGCAGACTGCAGAAGTCAATGGCTCTACTGTATGCTTGCAATTGTACAGAGAAAGGGCCTCACGGCGTGCTCTCGTCTCTCTCGCGGTGGCCTTCACACCACCTTTCATTGCCACACTGTCTTGCTACCTGCTGATAGTGAACAGTCTGCGGCAAGGTTCAAGGCTGGAGCCAGCTTTGAAACTCCGAGCTCTTCGCACCATTGCTCTGGTCATGCTCATCTACATAGTGTGTTTTTTACCCTATCACTTAAGCCGTGCAACCTTCATCCTGGGTTACGGACACCCAGACTTATCCTGCCAAATCAAAAGAGGACTAGCCCTGGCTAACCGGGTTACTTCCTCTCTTATCTGCCTGAATGGTGCTTTGGATCCTCTGGTCTACCTGTTCGCGGCTGAGAAGTTCAGGGGAAGCGTTCGGAGGATTTTCTGCAGAGACAAATCAGGGGGGTCCGGCGCTACAAGCGGGGACCTGAAAGGCACACATGATAGCTCTCTGAGTGCAAAGTCTGAGTTCTGAGAAAGCGCTTAAATCATACAGATGGTATGAATATTAATCATTGGTTTTAGTGATTCGCCTACACCTTGAGATAGTGTATGGTCAGTTAAAGATCAGGAAGCCATAGCCAACCATGTGATTTGGATATTAAAACAACTGTATGTAAATCTAAAGATCAGTTTCAAGATGACTTGAATGGCACACTGATTTGATAAGCTGAATGGTTTTTCCCCTAACGTCTGTTCTAGGAGTATAAGTTGATGAGTGGGTTACGAAGGATGGATTGCTTAATAAATGCATATTCACAGCTATCCGCAGTAATTACCACAGTGATATTGTGTTTTCACACAGTGAGTATCAGTGATATTGATGTTTATGTATTAAATAATTTGTATCCTTTAAAATGGATGCATACAAGTAAGAATTGCCATCACCTTTTACTGTCAATGTGTAATGACACAAAAACGAGATGTTCTCCATCTTCCTAGGTTGACTATTATGCTGCATTCCAGGCAACCCATAACCCATGTTTTTCCAAACTTCTACCCTTGAAAGTGCACTGGAATGGCAGTCAAATCCGTGACTTCCCACCCGTGAACTCGTACTAGATCGACGTACTCCCAGTTACGAGCTCTGACGTCACATAGCCCGCAAGACCCCATTGTGGTACGTTAAAATAAAAGGTATAACAGCTTATCGTGCCTTTTATGCCATTTTTCCTCCCCCGTTTCCCTCAAATAAGCAAAAAAAAAAAAACCTGTAAATTAGCACAAGCCCAGTACGGTTGGTTTGTTTACATCTAGCTACCGCAATTCCTTGCACTCGAGCAGGTTGGCGTGACTTGCCTGGAACTCTACAAAGTCATGGTTGGAAGTCGTGACTTAAGGGCTCAAAAACATGGAACTAAGCATAACTTTTTCTTTTTTACCGGAAATTAAAAACTTGACATTAAGCCCGTTCCCTAAATCTTCCATTCTATGACGAATTAAGCCTTATATGTTCAAGTTAGCACTGAAAAAAAGCTATTCTGTATTTTTACTTCTATGTGACATACAAAAAAGGGATTAGTTCAAAATATAGTGTAAGCCTCGCTATCGTGTATGTAATGTTAGGCTATTTATTTTGTTATTGAGAGGAAAAGCAACGCGTTCGCCACATATTCATCGCAGCGTGGACGGCATCTCGATGATCGTTGCAAAGGTATTGAACTTTTTTGGTCTGCAGTTCATTTGATGGCAGTAGCGTTGAAGGGTTTTGAATTTTACACACTGCCAAAAGGCGCCAAAGTTGCTAAAATACACAAAACTACATACAGTTGCTTTAAAGTAAAATTCGGGATGGTATGCTTCAAGTGGCTGTTGCATATATCAGTTGCCAGAACTAAGTTGTCTGGGACTAAAGACTCCATCAAGAATCAAGAAAGCATGAAGTGTGTATAAAACTGTATTCTGCCTTTTAAAAAATGTATTTTGTGTTTTTATTAGCATATTACCTATTTGCTAATGACATGCTCTGACTTTGTAAACCTTCTAAGCACTTCCTTGGTGCATATCCTTAATGAAATCAGTGTGAAACTAATGCATTTCAAACTTGGTGTTAAAACTACACATATAATCATTTTTAATGGTCCCCTCGGGTTATAGCACTCTCAAGCTGTGGTAAGAAAGTGTGACGGTTAACAAACCAGTGTGGAGTTCAAATGAATACTACTTTTTTTTACATTCCTTGATGGCTATATGTTATTAAGACTATTTAGATGCATGTGCACTTCACACTATATAGTCAGTTCATATGCTTAATGTACCTTTTACTGTTTAATGTATACGATTACAGATTTTTTTGGCTATGGTTTTGTTTTCACGTGTTCAAATGAAATTGATATGTATCATTATTTATATTATTTTAATTACTGTGTAACCAGCTGGTATAAATATGTTTTATTTTTTGTCATCTTTTTTGTATTTTTCAAGCATAATCCATCCATGAGTCAATTTGCTAATGTACATAAATCAGCGGAATAAATGTAAATAGATTTAACCACAAATGGTTATTTGTGTTTTTATTTTCTTTCAGATGCGTTTTGGTGATTGTATTATTACACCCCCTCTTCTCATTTTGTGACAAGAGAACTTTGTCACCTCTAATACAGCTTCTATTAGTCTTCATAACACTTGACTTCACTTGAGTATCATCTCATGTGACATCTGCTAATTACAATAGGCAGAATCTTGTGAAAATATACGTTATCTACAGAATGCATCACACACGCTCTGTCCCACCACACTGCGGCCGTCACCGCTGAGCTCTTATTGACAGCAGAACATAACCGCTTTCTTCACGGCTGTGTGCATGCGAGAAAGACGCAAGATGGAAACCACCAGGCTAAGCGACTGGCACTATTCAGGTTCTCTTTTACATCATGTGACTCAAACTGTGAGCTGTCAGCAGATTATTTTCTCTCTCTCTGTCTGACTCTCTCTGTGCTTCTCTTTCCTCATATTTGTGCAAGGCTTCCTGTCCATTAACGTAACAGGGCATCTTCACCGAGAGTGAGAAAGAGAGGAGGTGGAGGTTGGTTATAGTAATGTGTGTGTGTGTAGTAAAGTGCATATCACACTTTTTTTTTTTTTTTAACGTGTAGCAGTACAATCACAAAACAAATTTCAAACATTTATTTGCACAAAGTTTAGCAGTATTTTTACACACCTCTTTTCCATTCAGTGTGAAAGTGGATGGTGACCAGTGGTTGTCAAACTCCAGAATTGTCAAAATGCACCAGGAAAGTGGGCCATATGAAAGTGGGTCTTCTGAGGCTAAAGAGTGCAGTTGCTTTGCAAAAGCAAAAAGCCAATATTTAAGATGCTTTGATAATGATACCCCCACCCCCACGTAGTTCTAAAACCTCATTCATGGTTATATATATTTATTAAAATAATCAAACCCATCATCCTATGATGTTAAGCAGTGTAAACATCTTATCTCCTTTTGGTTTTGATGACTAAATAATGATATAATTTTCATTTTGGAGCAACCGTTAGAGTTACTGTACAAGATCAGAAAATGGGTGAGGTTTGTACCTTTAGAGACACAATAGCATGATTCTGTACACTTACAAAGGCAGCCTTGTACCTTATTTACACCAAAAATGTGCATATTATAACCTTGGGGTAGCAATATGTGTCTTTAAGGGATTACTTTTACATTTCAGGGTACTTTTTTTTTTTTTTTTACCCCTAAAGGTAATTTTCTTTTCTCCAAGAGTGTATTATTATATTCAGCGTACACCTGCATGAAAAGGGAACTTGCTCCATCACGTCACGTTAAATGAACTTTCATATTCATGTGCCATCAACACGCATATAAACACAAATGCTCACCCATATCTGAAGATGTTACAAGTTTGCACCAAAAGTCCCTTTCAGAAGCAGTGGTTTGGTCAAAAAGATACATTTCTAATCTCTCAACAGAGCCTTTCCCTCTAAATGCATTTCTCTACTTTGCATATTGGCCATTAAGTAGACACTTGCATTGGTTGTCCTCTTCATAGTTTTGGTTAGCAGGGTTAATCATTGATGTTTTATGAAAGACCGTACTGAAAACTCCTACAATACCGCATGCACCTTTTTCATCTCTTCTGTGGTAAAAAGAAAGGTGTTGGGGCCGTGTGAACAAGCCTGCTGTTTGGCCTCTCTTGCTCACTCTCTGTGAGTTTCTAAACTCTGTGTGCACAGAATGAGGAAGTTCACCCTTGTGTTTGTTTCAGCTTCCTTTTTGCAGCTTTCGCCCCTCTAACAGGAAGAGAGAGAAACAGCGAGCCTAGAGCCAGACAGAGCAGGAGCGGCTATCAGTTCTAACAACGCCATGAAACTAATCGTGAGACTCTGAAGGTGGCCTCATGTTGATCTGCTCTTGAAAACTTGCCGGGGACAAAATAACCTGGGTGTCTTCAGACTGAGGAAGGGAAAAGTCTTTGGAAAGGATGTTTTCTCTCCAGCCATGGTACCATGGCAATATCACTCGGTCTACGGCAGAGGACCTCCTCTCCAAAGCAGGCAAGGATGGGAGCTTCCTCCTGCGGGACAGCGAATCCATACAGGGAGCTTATGCCCTCTGTGTTCTGTGAGTATAGCTGCTGTTTATCTCAGGTGAAGGGATATGCTGTCACTAATGTAGTGAAGAATCTTTAAGTGTTTTCGAGTAGTTTAAATTTGCAGTGTTTTGGATGATTTACATTGAGTCGGTCATAAATGCATTATATTAAACATGCTCGGTTTGGCTGCACTAATAATAAGACCTCATTTGGGTCAAAGATACATAAAGATGAAGGTTTTTGAAATCATGTATTTTAGAAATGACTTCCTTCTTCCTATATTGGTGCACGTTGTCAAAATAATTACCAGGTAAAATGTTACTACATATAAACTACACACATATAAAAAAATATTTGGTATCGATATACAAAACAGAGGCCTATTTGTTTGCAGACTGAGCTCAGTTTCCTTGTGTGTTCAGTTCAGGTGAAGTGTTTTGCAAATGTGTTTTTTTTTTTTTATTATGCAGAAAAAACAGTTTGTGTCCAGTGCGATTCCTTGTGCAATGAAACTTTAACAAACAGTGCTGACTGAGACTGAAGGAAGTTGGCAAGGGGTTTCCCATAATTGCCGCTTTCTGCAAAATGGTCCATTTCACTGTTTACGTACGCTTTTTTAATGTGTTATCATTGCGTTATTTATGCTGCAGCTATGCAAATGACCTTCTCATTCTTGTGCAGGTTCCAAAACTGTGTGTATACCTACAGAATATTACCAAATGAGGATAAAAAACTATCAGTCCAGGTAAGATATTCTACATTTTGTACCTGGTAGAAGGTGCTGACCTCTGGTGTGTTATTGGCTTGAGGCTTCCTTGCAATAGCTCTGCTTTTATACTCGTCCAGACAGGTGTTGCATGCGCTGGAAGACTATTCTGAGCACTAAGGAACTACTCCTTGTGACGTCAAGTATTCGAAAGTTGCCTGAATGATTTGTTTGTTTTTAGTGAATATAAAAAGCTTTTATGATGGCGCTAAAAAGTATTTGGACACTTTTAATCACAGTTCAAATAATGCGGCATTTCATTTATTGAGTGCAAAATATCAAGCCAAGCGGCATGTGGAAATATCTAGAGCTTCATGCGTAACCAGTCAATCCACTTTTCTTTTTTTTTTTTTTTTTAAAGCAAACCACAGACGTGGTTGATCAGCTCTATGTTCTAGTCAATTCTGACAACTGCAAAATGTTCACATTTTGTCTCCAATTTGTTTACTTAATTTGGAAGCTTCTTTTTAAAAAGTTTTGGCTCAAGAAAAATGTGTTTCATTATAGTTTTTATTTGACTTAAAGGAATAGTTCACCCAAAAATGAAAATTGTCATCTTTTACTCACCCTCAAATAGTTTCTTTGTTCTGCTGAGCACAAAGGAAGATGCATTTTTGGTCACCATTGACTTTCTATAGTAGAAAAAAAAAAATACTATGGAAGTCAATGGTGACCTAAAACAGCCTGGTTACAAACTTCCTACAAAATATCATACAGGTATTCATACAGGTTTGGACCTACTCGAGGGTGAGTAAAAGATGACAGAATGTTTGGATATTCATTGTTATTATTGCACTTTTTTACTTAATATCAATTTATTTTAATTATTAGAATCTGTCTGCAGCAACATTCATTTTCTGGTTTCACTAAAATTGGTGTTCAAGCGGACAACAAATAATACAATTAAACCACAAAGTGCTAATTGCTTGTTGTGCTCATAGTCTGCCGGTCACTTGACAAAACACTGTCCATCTTTATGACTAATTGCATAGAACATCTGGCATCCTACAAGCCGTTAACTATTTGGTGCTTGGTAATGAATGCGTGACCTTGTGACAGTTGGCTCTTCAGCTGCTGAAGACTCCCCTAGACTGTTGTGTAGGCGTCTTGTCTGTCAAACTAGCATCTATTATGTCCACTGCATAAAAGCAAGCATTGGTTACAGTGCAGCTGCAAAACCAATTGGTGGTTTTATTCGAGCTGTTATGCTCGTGACATACAAAATAACGAAAGCAAAATGGGTGACCTTTGACTATAATTTGCATTGTTCTCGCTCAGCGTTACATTTTGAAGTAACCTGCACTCAAGGGACGGGGCTAAACCAAAAACTGTTGTACAATGCCCTTCAATGTCTTTCTACCACTGTTCTTCCTCTTTCAAGCCTGCGTTGCAGCACTGGCTCAGTTTTAAATTATCCATCAGCGTGGGTGTTAAGCAAGCCACAGGGTTCCTCTTGCACCCCGCCTTGAATGGAAAGTAAAAAAAAAAGTGTCATATTATTGAATTCGATTAGATAATTTCAATTTAAATACACCATTTGTGCCGACCTTAAACTGTAGCATGAGAATGTGGGAGGTTTACATGCTAAGATTACGTTTGTCGGACATCTTGTGATTGGCCGTGCTAAAATGGATGACACGGTTAAATTATTTTGTGTCGCAGTGCTAAAAAAACCACTAAATGTTTTTCTAATGCTTCTTCCTAGCCAAATATACAATTAGTGACTTAGATTAGTTTGAATTAATTATATGTGCTTAATTTTTAATACTGTGTCGTTTTCCAAGTCAAATACCATTCATTAGATCATTGGTTTTGGTGTTTGTTGTTACTACGCATATAATTGGGTTTGCTTAGCTTTAAGACGCACTGTAAGTCAAATCAGCTGACTAAGAGCTTATACTCCAAAGTCCTTTGAAAACAGTGGCTTATAAAACCTACTTGGCACCGACTGAGCACTGTTTTAAGAGAAGCCATGCAAAATGAACAAATGCAGTGTACCGCTGTTTGTTTCTGAGAAAGGAAGAGAACCTAAGAGAGTCACTGGAAGTATTACTGAGGGCGTTGTGCGTGTTTAAGCAAATGAGGAGTTTTTAGATATCATAAAAGGCCATAAATTTGATATATATTGTACAGTCTTCAAAATAGCAGATCTTTCTTGTTCATCTTGTTGCAGGCATCAGAGGGTGTTCCTATTCGGTTCTTCTCTATGCTGCCAGATCTGGTGGAGGCGTATTATAAGGAGAACATGGGTCTAGTCACACATCTCCAGTATGCTGTGCAGAAAGAGGAGGAGCCAGAGGAGGAACCAGGTAAGTGATTCACAATGAGCTTTGACTATAGGTTCACGTTTGTGTTTAGATTTTTTAATATATATTTTTTTATAATTTGTCATAATTGTCATAACTATTTTTTTTTTTTACCTCTTTGTATGTTTGGAGACCATTTCAAAGTTACTCTAAGCATTGCATTTTTTTAATCAAATCTTTATTTTCACAGAGCCTGTTAGTTTGCCGCCTCAGTTGCCACCAAGGAATATTGCAAGTAATGAATGTAAAGATAGCTATATTGACTCATCCAGAGGAACCGATAGAGGAACAGAGCTTGCCCGCCCCTCCATGTCAGACACCTATATCCAGCGTTTGCAGCAAGTTGACATATCAAAGTATAAGATTTATCTTACTTTATTCAGTACATCTACTTTTTGACTGATTTAGACTGTCACTGTAGTGACATAGTTCTGCAGCGTTAATGATTTGGATGTTTTTATATCCAGTCTACCAGAGGACCATCAGAAGTCCATCCAGGAGTATTTCCGCTCTTCAGTGTGTCTGGATGCAGAGCAAGTGCAGAATGGCAACCCGACTCTACCCCACTTTAAAAAGCTCACGCTGAGTATCTGCAAAAACCTAAACAGGTACAAGTGTGAAAAAACAGCTGACTGCTCTTATGAATGTAATCTGTTGTGCATTTATCTGCATGTATTTTTTTTTAGTGAAATTGCCCGCACACTTCCGAGTCTTGAGGCACTGCAGAAGGTTTTGGATCAACCGCAGTCTCCTGGAGCTGGGAGGCTAAGGAGTCAGGTCAGTACGAATAATTCAAACCAGGAAGTGTTCAGTGACAGTGGATTCTGTAAAGAATTTACAGGACAAAAAAAATTAGAGGTAAGAAAATGCGATTAATTTGATAAAATCTGATTTAACGCACACCTCAGATAGCCTGCAATAACAATCATTTTTGTAATTGGCTTTTTACCGGTTTACACAATTTAGAGGTAAATACAAGATTTCAAAATAAGTTTAATTTGTAGCTGATAAATATTGAGTATTACATCCAGTTTTGAGACACATTGCTCAATAAACCATAAAATTGCAGATGTTAGAAGAAAAAGTATTACAACACTCCCATTTCTCCGTACTGATAAGTACAAATCAAACAATGATGAATTACAATCAAATAAATACAAGTAATTTTATTTGATTTTATTATTTCCCCCCCTAAAATCTCAAAAAAACATGTATCTGTTGGTTTTACTTCTTTTTCAGTTTTCTGGAGATGCAAATCAGTCTGTGGCTTTCAAACTGGAGCAACTGACTAAGCTTATATATTCAATAGAAGACAAGGTATCGCTGTTCTTTGTTTGTGCATCACAGCAAATAAAGCAATATTCCTACTGAAAACTTTACTGTAGACTAACATCACATCTTATTTACAGACCAAGAATGCGGTGTTTGAATCTGTGGGATATGATGGAGGGCACAGGAAGTCACTTATTCCTCCGGTGACATTTGAAGTAAGAAAGTCAATTCAAGGAATTGAATTATTTAGTAGATTAACACAAGTATATGCAAGTATGCTGTTTGATCACTGTTTTTATACAAAGTGAAAGCTATATCCTGTTACCTCCTTCCTGCTCCTCGTAATAATGTCATAAAAATGAAAGCATGGACGTTTTCACTGCTGCTGCTTTGCTCTCCAAAACCACATGCAAATTAGAAAGAGTCTAGTTTGCCTATGTGTTAGATAAGCTATGACGTTAGGGTTCGTCATCAAAGAGGACCTTTGTAACACTATTTTAGGTACAACACAAATTCTGCACTTCATTTTGCAGGTCTTATTGTCTTTTTCTGTGCTTACAGGTAAAAAGCGACTCCCTTGGTATTTCAACCAAAATGTTCCTCAAAGTAGATGTGGAAGGCGGGAAGGTTTACTTCAAGAAGTCGAAAGATGGACCTGAGGACAAATATTATGTGCACAATAAAAGTACGCTGAACTGTTTCTTTGCTAATACAACCACACACGGTTGAATTTAACGACAGTGCTTCAACATTGATAAGTCAGCAGGGGCTAATTGCAAAATAAACCTTGATAGGAAAATTGGAACTCGGATGCAAAGTGGTCTTTACCTTGAAGGGCTGCTATGACGTGCGTTATTTGAAGTTTTTTCATTATGTAAGACAAAAGATCTCACAGAGAAACAATGGTTTCCAGAGACAGGCAGGATTGTTAGATATCTTTGATGAATCTAGAATTGTGTAATCATGTGTGAAATCACCGATCAATAAGAACATGGCAAATTCTTCCTTTACAGTCTTGCAGTTGGTGAAATCACAGAAGATTCACAACAGACTAGCACTGGTGGTAGAGACAGAGAAGGAAAAAACTCAGCGGAAAGACTTTGTCTTTGATGACACAAAGGTAAAAGTCCTACTGCTAATGCGGCGATGAAAAGTTTTGTAGGCCGCCACAAAAATGTCCAGTATGCAGTTTCCATATTTTTTAAAGTTGACCTTGTGTGTAACTGTGTATCTCGAAACACTTTTTTTTTTTAGAAAAGAGAAGGCTTCTGCCAGCTTCTGCAGCAGATGAAGAACAAGCACTCAGGAAAACCTGAGCCGGATATGATCACCATTTTTGTTGGCACTTGGAATATGGGTAAGATACATTTATTTAGTCCAAAAAGATTTTCTCTTTGAATACTCTTCAATTCAATTATTTTTGTAGCTAAAGCACGTGAGAAAAGTGCTGTTGCACTTAGTTGTTTTTTTCTCACTAGCCTACTCCTGTGAAAAAGAACATTTATATAGCATATTTTTACTACGGAAATAACATGCTTTAAAAGAACCTATAGTTAAAGTTTTTAGACACTTAATGGCATGTTATTTACAAATAAACAAAATATATTATAGTTTAAGGTTGTATGAAATATAATGAGCTTTTTTGACCCAGCTTAAATTGTCTTTGAAGTATAATTGAAGTGTACCATTAAATGTTCTGAAAAGCATGTATTGCAAACTAAAATACATTTTAATTAATAAGTTATGTCATGTATTTAAATATTTGTAATTATATATTTGCAAGTTGGTGCATTTGAAATGCATGAACAATAAATGTAATATCAAATAACCCACTACTGTTAAAATTATGACCAAGTACTTTACATTTGCTTAAGTGTATGAAAACACTTCAAAGCATTGCAAAATAGTATTAGTATTATGATTTAAAATTTACTTTAAAAAATACAACTTTGACATTTTTACAGAGTGGACACAGCTGAGTCGTGAACGTGTTCTCTCTATTTCTTAATTGCTTATTAAGTGCTAATTAATATTAATTAGCTACATGTACATACGATATGGATAGAGTTCGGCTTCGATTGACTTGCATGTAATTATAAGATTTGAAGTACAGTATTAAAGGGATAGTTCACCCAAAAATGAAAATTTGATGTTTATTTGCTTACCCCCAGGGCATCCAAGATGTAGGTG
>JAUMHQ010000058.1:8854911-8888710 GCA_032361165.1 Enteromius paludinosus
TGCCAAAATCATCAATATTAAAACAATAAAAGGCTTGAACTACTTCAGTTGTGTGTAATGAATCTAAAATATATGAAGGTCTAATGTTTATCAGTACATTACAGAAAATAATGAACTTCATCACAATATGCACATTTTTTGAGAAGGACCAGTATGTGCTTGTGAGGGCTGTATTATTAAAAAATGTCCTCACTGATTGTAAAACCAATAGTGAGAATCGGTCAAGTGCGTAGCCCTTAAGTTTATATTAAACTCAATATTTTGATTTGACAAACTGGCAAAACCAAATTTCTGAAAAAAGTTAATTGAATAGAGAAACGTATATAGTTTAGTAAACCAGTACGTGTGTGAATGAGATTTTAATAAGGGTCACAAAACTTTGTCTAGGGCCGGGGCCCTGCGGAGTTTAGCTCCAACCCTAATCACACAAACCTGGACCAGCTGGTTTTGCTAGGTATGTTTTTAATGTCCAGGCAGTCAAATTGGAGTTAAACTCAGATTGTGGTGATACTGGCCAATATATGAGTAGACTTCTGTCCCCACAGAAAAGAAAATGTGCGCCAAAAATGGGGAGATGTTTAGCAGATAAAAAATACTGGCTCAGTACAAAAACAAAAGTCAATGGAAATTCTCCACTATGGTAGAAAATATGTCCGTTGCACTTTGAGCTATATTGTCACATTTGTGATATATTGGTTTCGAAGAAGGAAGCAGAAGAATCTCAGACCTGTTCCAGAGTAACGTAACAGGATCTGATACTTTTATGGTTTGTAATGCAGTTTTCTGATCCCTCCTCACAACCCCTCAGAACAGCTTTTATGTTGCAGACTTGTACTACATGGCCTTGTGTTGAGCTGATTAATAACTTTTAAATGGATATTAGTGTCTTTAGTTTGTATAACGCAATACAATACACCGTAATTTAGGGGCCACCAGACGCTCTTCTGGAGGGCTCGTGTCCAGCAGAGTTTAGCTCCGACTTGCCAAAACACACCTGCCAGGACGTTTCAAGTATACCGAAGCCATAAGACCTTCATTAGCTAGTTCAGGTGTGTTTGATTAGGGTTCGAGCTAAACTCTGCAGGACACCGGCCCTCCAGGACAGAGTTTGGTGGCCCTGCAGTAATGGTCCTATAATGTGTGCACTGTCAGTCTGACTATCAATTTTGCCAATGTTTTAAATATCAGCATGTTATACCAGTGAGATCAGTAATATCAATGAGAAAAAACTTTCTGAACCATTCTGGGGTGAGTTTCCCAAATGCAACTATGGCCGCAAATTCCGTCATTAGAGTTCGATGAAACTTACAACCACAGTCAGCTAACAATGCTTTTGGGAAATGCACCCTTGTTGTGTTGAATCACGATGGTTCATTCTTTCTTCGTGGTACTCCAGTCCTGTTTAAGGAATTGATACAACACAGGTATGGCACTTCCAGTGTTGCTTTTCACTACCCCAGCTTGTGGTGATTTGGTTCCTTGCTTTTTATCTTGACTCTCTAACAATTCTGCTATTGTTGTAAAATGCAAGCCTTCCCATAATGCTAAGCTTCTATAACAATTACGCTATTGTTATGACATGCAAGCCATCCCATACTACTAAGCATATATATACACAATGGGGCAAAAAAAGTATTTAGTCAGCCACCAATTGTGCAAGTTCTCCCACTTAAAAAAATAAGAGAGGCCTGTAATACTTTGTTATATACCCTTTGTTGGCAATGACAGTGGTCAAACATTTTCTGTAAGTCTTCACAAGGTTTTCACAC
Source organism: Enteromius paludinosus (assembly GCA_032361165.1). Lineage (NCBI taxonomy): Eukaryota > Metazoa > Chordata > Actinopteri > Cypriniformes > Cyprinidae > Enteromius > Enteromius paludinosus. The sequence goes on from JAUMHQ010000058.1 coordinate 8,856,681, forward strand.
TCTGTTGATGATATTTTGGCCCATTACTCCTTGCAGATCTCCTCAAGAGCAGTAATGTTTTGGGGCTTTTTTTGGGATTTTCAACTCCCGCCAAAGATTTTCTATGGGGATGAGATCTGGAGACTGGCTAGGCCACTCCAGGACCTTGAAATGCTTCCTATGAAGCCACTCCTTTGTTGCCTGGGCGGTGTGTTTGGGATCATTGTCATGCAAAAAGTACCGAGCCACGTTTCATCTTCAATGCCCTTCCTGATGTAAGGAGATTTTCACTCAAAATCTCACGATACATGGCCCCATTCATTCTTTCGTTTACATGGATCAGTCATCCTGGTCCCTTTGCAGAAAAACAGCCCCAAAGGATGATGTTTCCACCCCCATGCTTCACAGTGGGTATGGTGTTCATTGGATGCAACTCAGCATTCCTTCTCCTCCAAATGAGTTGAGTTTTTACCAAAAAGTTCTATTTTGGTTTCATCTGACCATATGTCATTCTCCCAATCCTCTTTTGGATCATCCAAATGATCTCTAGCAAACTTCAGACAGGCCTGGACATGTACTGGTTTAAGCAGGGGAACACGTCTGGCACTGCAGGATTTGAGTCCCTGGCAGCTCAGTGTGTTACTGATGGTGTGATGGCCTTTGTTACTTTGGTCCCAGCTCTCTGCAGGTCATTCATTAGGTCCCACTGTGTGGTTCTGGGATTTTTGCTCACAGTTCTTCTGATCATTTTGACCCCACGGGGTGAGATCTTGTGTGGAGCTCCAGATCGAGGGAGATTATCAGTGGTCTTGTATGTCTTCCATTTTCTAATAATCGCTCCCACAGTTGATTTCCTCACACCAAGCTGCTTACCTATCGCGATTCAGTCTTCCCAGCCTAGTGCAGGTCTACAATTTTGTTTCTGGTGTTCTTTGACAGCTCTTTGGTCTTGGCCATAGTGGAGTTTGGAGTGTGTCTGTTTGAGGTTGTGGACGGGTGTATTTTATATTGATAACGAGTTCAAACAGATGCTATTAATACAGGTAACAAGTGGAGGACAGAGGAGCCTCTGAAAGAAGTAGTTACAGGTCGGTGAGAGCCAGAAATCTTGCTTCTTTGTAGGCGGCCAAATACTTATTTCACAGAGGAATTTACCAATTAATTTATCAAAAATCCTACAATGTGATTTTCTGGATTTTTTTTTCTTATTTTGGTATACCTATGATGAAAATTACAGGCCTCTCTCATCTTTTTAAGTGGGAGAACTTGCACAATTGGTGGCTGACTAAATGCTTTTTGCCCCACTGTATATCATGTGGAGAAACATCTCACGGCAAGAACTGGCAAATCTGGTTCAGTCTAGTGTTGCCAACTGCTTTCAATTGAAAGTAGCTAAAACTGGTAGCGAAATGTCTCCAGAGGACATCATAATGGCAAATTCACTGCTCTATATAAAGTTGAATATAGATCAGTGGGCAGATGAGCACTTCGATACAATTTGTCCAAATAGTTGCTTTATTTGTCCCTGAACTTTTGAAAAAAAGTCTCAAAAGGGGCAGGGAAATCACTAATCTACCTACAAAATAGCTAAATTGGCAACACTGGTTCCGTTTGTGAGGATGAGACGCACTTTGGTACACAGATATTAACTGTGACCTTTGTTCAGGGACTCATTATTCCATTTCTGCTTGTCTAATGCCTGTGAATCTTGTTCCATTTGTCTCAGTTGCTTAAGTCATTGTTAAAACATTTACACAAGCAATGTGCTGGAAATAAAGGCAGCTGCATGCTAGAGGACGTTTCTTTTTAGCTATAGGTTTAGAATAAAGAGGCTTTACGCAAATGTTAGACATAGAAATCCAATACTTTTATTTTACATTCATACATCTATATTTTACAGTAAGCTTAATGCATTTTTTTTGTATTATTTAAAAAAAGCCCGATCCCAAAACAAGTCCTGAAAATGTATAGCTCACGCAATGATTTGCATTTTTTCTTAAAGTGTGTGAAAAGCATTTATAAAGCACACATGCACACACACTCACGCTGTCCTTCTGTCACAAAAAACATTCTCACATGTTTACACACTCAAAAAGGGAAAAAAAAAGGACACGTTGCCCTTCGGTTGTACCTTAGTAGAGCTGGGCTGAATGAAAAGAAATTCAGACACCATTGAGAAAGGCACCTTGAGTACACAGTGTATACACAGACAAAAAGAAAAGAAAAGAAAGACAATAGTATAACCTTTTACGTAGCTTCTAGAACAACGACAAAACTGTAAACCTTCACTTGCCAAAAAAAAAAAAAAAAAAAGTCACGTTTCTATACAAATACATCTGAAGCAAAATATCTCCTTGGTCATAACATAGCAGTACCTTTTCTTTTTTTCATTATTATTATTATAATCATTATTACTTTTGAATGCATATGTTACCATGTAATTCCAGATCGGCTCTGCCAGCAGAGAGCAATCTTGATGTAAAGTAATTACACTTTATGTCACAATATTTATGCAGTTGCCTACATAGTGAAAGTTTATCAGTGGCAACCCACCTCATGCATGTTTTCCATTTGAGAGAGCAGCCATTATTCTCAAAAGTACACAACAAAAACCAAGTATGATATTCAATGCTATAGTCACAGTTAGGAGTTCCTCTTGCAAGACAGAGGTCGTTCCAACATAGTGTAACCTGTACATTAATATATATATATATATATATAAAAATCTATAGACACACAATTCTTTGCTTTGTGTTTGACTTAAAATATTCCAACTTCAATCAAAATCCCCAATACCTTCAGAAAAGTCTTCTTTTTTTCTCGTTAGAAAATACTGTATTTTCAAAAACCGGATTTAAATGTTTTACATTCCATCCTTCTTCCAACAAAATAAAGCTTTTTTAGTAACTCAAAACGTAAAAACACTTTGAACATTAATATATATATGCAAATATAAACAATAAAGTGACTACAAGAGACCATATTATGGTTCTATGTTCAAAAGGTAGAGGAAACCCGTTTAGACTGGCATTTCTTGCCAGTGTTGTGTTTTTTTTCTTTTTTTTTCTTGTCCGATTAACACAGTGTGGCACTAAAATTTCGAATGATTGTACAAGTCAGGCCATATAATGCCATGGTCAGGTCTGCCTCTAAGTGCCTTCTCAGCATGCCTTCGTTAAGTCGGTCGGTAGGTCTGTCGAGGACATGCGATACTGGATCTTGGTGTTGGTGATTGCGCCGTGTTTCTGCCGCAGGTGTAACCGCAGCTGACTCTTGTGGCGAAAATGCAAGTTGCATTTCTCACACTGAAAAGCAAATGCGAGAAGAGAGTTTAAGGTGAGGATGAACACTTTTGCACTTTACAGCTACCGTTATGCCATCGCTCTGTACGTGCTTACATGATAGGGCTTTTCTCCCGTGTGTATTCGCAGGTGACTTTTCAGCGTCTGCAGATGACGGAAACGAGTGCCACAGATTTCGCATGGATATGGCTTCTCTCCGGTATGAATCAGAACGTGAGCCCGAAGGTGAGCAACCTGCGCAAAGCGGTCACGTTAGTCTTCCAAATATCTTTTTCTAAATCAGTGCCATCGACTGTAACTCAAAGAGCTCACCTGCACAAATCTAGCTCCGCATGTCTCGCACTTGTATGGCTTTTCTCCTGAGTGAATTCGTGTGTGGGTTTTGAGGTTAGCTGGTCTGTTGAACTGAGCCCCGCAGATATTGCATCTATACGGTTTCTCTCCTGCAGCACAAATGAAAGGAGGTTAAGCAAAAACATTGAACGGCGCAGCCAAAATGACATTTGTAGCAGCCGCTGTTTATTTTTACCGGTGTGAACTGTTTTGTGACTGGCAAGGTTTCCCTTGTAGCGGAATGCTGCTTGGCAACGGTCACATTTGTATGGCTTGTCGCTGTGGACCTGAAGCGTGTGGCGTTTCAAGGCTTCCTCCTCTGCAAACTTGGAGTCGCATTCATTACAGAAGAATGTTCCGTTTTCTGTGAGGCGGAGGAGAGATGGTTTTAGGTTGGTTTTGGAAGACGCAAACAGGTTTTTAGGAAACTATTAAGAAAAGGATCTCACCACAGCTGGAATCGGAGTACTCCGAGTGCATCTCAGACATCTCCTCGGCCAGACGCGAGGCAGGCGTGTTGGGACAGACGTCAGAGTGCTGCGGAGACTGGGAGCCACAGGACGAGCACTTTAAATGGCTCATGTAGAGAGAAGAGTGGCTGTCGCTGTTCCTCTGCGATCCCTCTAGAGTTCTGCTGAGGAAAACGTCACATTTTAGGTCTGCAGAGACATTCACTCAAATTTTTTTTACAGGATATTGAATGAATTTCACACATTCCTGCTAAGAGGTAAATCCTCTGTGTGCTTTAAGAGGATTGGAATGGATGAGGAAAAATTCAATCTGGCTTTGTGGAGGTGGTGGGTGGAGAACCGTTCCCCAAAATACTGACAAACCTGCCCTTCTCAACTTTATTGCATTAGGAAACAAGATCTTCTTATTGGAACACCGAGGATGACAGCTTTTAGGCTGTTTAAGAGAGTCAGATTTCCTCACCTGTTGATGATGTTGTTGAGGCGGCTGGCCTGAGGCACGGTGAAGTCCTCGCTTTGCTCGCTGATCTTCGTTGTCGCCTTCGAGTCGGGATGTTCAGAATCAACATGGTGAAGAAAAGCAGACAAGCCTGGCCTCTGCGGGGAGTGCATTCCAGGGTCACGAGGACTGGTCTCCTCCTCCTTGGAGCTCTGATTGAGAACAATGAATTTGTATTTCTTCCAGTTACGAGATTTAGGGTCTTGAGTACCTTGAGAGGTTGGAGTTTGCAAGGATTGCGCGAGGGCTGCGTTTTTGCTGCTGCTCGATTCCGTTGGGGAATTGGGCTGGCAGTCTGATTTGAGGGGGCTCTGAGGACTGCTCATCAAGGTTTTGCGTCCATTAGAGGATATGCCCATGGAGTAGTGTTGGTGGCTCAAATGCTCCTCTGCCAGGGAACTCTGCTCTTTTCCAGTCTCCCTCTGCTGCTGCTCCTGGGTCAGGCTGGTGAAGCCGTGCTTTCTGGAGCTCACTCCAATCGAATGTACCACTCCCTCCAAGGATTCCCGCTTCATTTCCTCATCCCTCCCCAGCTCTCTCGAGGAGTACGAACTGGCATGGCAAGCAATTGAGCTCCCACCGGTAGCGCTACGGGTGAAATCGGCCAGCACGGGGTTGTTGCCATCAGCGGGTGAGCAGTGTTTGTGATGGATGATGCCTCCCTTTGAGAAGTCTGAGAAAGTGTTTTTGGTATCTGTCAGCTTGCAGAGAGGAAAGGGAAAACCTTGCATGGGAAACTGGCTGTAAAGGTATGAGCTGTTAGGACCGTTGACCCCGTTAAACATGCAGACACCATAGGGTCTCCCATCTCTGAAAGTCGCTGCCCGTCCAGGAACGTTTTCTAGCACCTCGTGGGGTCTGTAACTGTGAACGTCTTGAGGTAAAAGCAGGGGGCTGACCAGAAAGTCCTCTCTGGGAAGTTTGATGGAGGAGTCACTGCATAGAAATACGGAGCAAATTAAAAACATCTGCTTTCTGCCATACTTTCAAGTAAGCACGTTGTATAATGAAGGACTAGAAGTAAAATATACCTGGACTTTATGAATCTGTGGCAGGTGTCAACAACATGATCCATCTGTAAATAGATGGCTGTGTTCATGATGGCCATGATGAGGCTCTCCTTCAGTGTGAGACGTGAAGTGTACATGAACTCCAGAAGGATTGCGAAACCCTCTGGGTCGACCTTCGGGTCCAGACTGATGGCGTTTAGGTTACATTTGTGTGAATCGGTAAAGATCGAGTAGAAGAGCCCACTGTGGAGAAATTATGATTTTAGTTAGTCACAAATGAACATATTTCCACTACAGGAAAGTATGCAACAAATCCAAATAGTCTTCAATTGCACCTGCATGCCATGAGGACCGTTTTGTGTGCTCGAAACTGTTGTCTGTTGACCAGAATCGCGACATCTGTAAGGATATCTCTGCTACGCAGCCGGTTCATGTTGAGCAGAACATCACTTGCATGACGCGTGAACTGGATGCAGCTGTCGGCTGCACAAGCCATTTTTTCGAGATCTGTTAGGAAACAAAGTAAACCGTGAATGATGTAATCGGTGCTCCATGAACAACATGCGCTAAAATCTGAAAAGTTGGGTATTATTCTTACATCACAAAAATCTTTCAAGCTTATATTAGCTGTTTAAAAACTTCAGAAACAAAGGCAATGCTGTTATTCTTTGCTTTTTTAGGGAGGCATGTCAAAACATCTATTAAGATAAGAGTTTTAATCCTGTTATGCATCAAAAAAAAATTTGTCAATGTGTACCTCCTCTGCTTTTCTTTTGACAAAGGAACACAAAAGGAGACGTTATGGAGAATGACAGCCTCAGTCGCCATTCACTTTTATTGCAACTTTTTTTTTGGGGGGGATACAATAAAAGTGAATGGTGACTGAGGCTGTCATTCTGCCTGACATCTCCTTTTATGTTCCACCGAAGAAAGAAAATCATTAGGGTTTGGATCAACACGAGGGTGAGTAAATGATGACAGACTTATCATTTATGGGTGAACTATCCCTTTAATCTGAAAATCAATTACATGTATAGTTCTCAAAGATGCCGCCAAATTTCCCTCTCTCTCCGGTAGGTGGCGACAAATGATGCAAATATTTAGTTCATGTCCATCCACGTGCAGTTCTGTCAGGTCTGAAAATAATTTTTCTTCCACCTAAAATTATCTGCTATTTGACAACATTATCCTTCAAGTTCACACTTGTAAGGAACTTTTAGGCACTTTGCGAGGTTAGTCACAGAAAACGGTATATTTATCTTAATATGTTCACTGAAATGTGCATTTACGCAGTTCTTGCATTTTGAAGAAAATTGCTTCTTTCCCTGTGATTTTAAAGTCTTTATGTGTGGAGAATAAAGTAGAATGAGTCATGGGAAAATGTCGTTAGGCTGTTTATTGCAGTACTGTGGACCGATAGACTTCACTATTGAGGAATGAGTGTAATAACAGACAAAGTGGAATAGTCAACAAACACACCCCACTTATTAGGCTAATACTGTACAAGAGTTTGTTTATTTTTTTTCATTATTCATTTTGTGACAAAACATTTTCTGCTTTCCGAAGTTCAGATAATTCACCTCAGACGGTTCTCCGCGTCACATCTGGCGCCTTGACACAAATATAGTTTCACTGGACGCCTTTAAATAGTTAGGCGAACATTTCTCACATGTTGAACATTCAGTATTAGAGATTCTGTTTCCATTTGAGCCTACATAACATCAATATCCCCGACCGCGCGATGTCATGGTGCCAAAGCAGCTTAATCAGCCCATGACTCTCGTGTGAGGAGGCAAACACGCAGATGGCCGGGAAAGGTATCGGGATTTAAACCACAGGACAAACCCACCATAACACTTACACCCGCTCTTCAGAACTCCTCTGACAATGTTTTCTACTGACCCGAAGAACTTTTGCGGCCACTCTAATTTCATGCTCTGAACAGCTAGTTGTATTCCGTCAATTCTGTAAGAAATCGACAGATTTGCGTCCACGAGATGTCACCCAGAGATCGTTTTGACGTTCAGCGACGCAAAACGACACCGACAACACCTGCAACTCGCATATCAAGTCATATTTGGCAACTTCGCCGGTATTTGGCGATCCTAAATCACTACGACCGTATAAACAACGTCAACTTCTCACGAACACAGAACAGCGTCATATGGCAGAGCACACGCGCGCGCTGTTGAGCTCTTATTTGTCTCGCATTCTTACGCTCAGTTTCCATCTTATTAAGCGTTAAATCTTATTTAACACTTTTACCCTATGTAACTGAACGTCATGAAATGTGCTCACTCCAGGAACAGAGCCCGATCCACAACACGCAGGCAAACAGCGGACGGAGATTTACGAGCCACTCGCTCAGTGCTTTAAAAATAGTCTGCTTTTTTATTTTTATAAACCTGTCTGTTTATACATAAGCATATATACATATTTCCAATATGCTGCTTTTCTGACGAGAACGTTAAAACACATTTTAAAATGAAACGCCCAATACACTGGTGACAAGTCGCAAATAAATACGTACATTTAAAATTAAAACACAAGAGTAGGCTACAGAGAAACTTGTGCTGGTCTGCTCGCGAGCTGTTACAAGTGACAGCTACCGCAGAACCATACAAACTTTTCTAATGCGTCTCTACTTCCAAACACTGGCAGATTTGGCTGAAATACTGTAAAATGTAACACTTCATGCATTTAACCAAAAACAATAACGACAACATCAACGATTACATTAATGGGTCTACAGAGAAAAATAAATGAATCAAAAACAAACACGCTCAACGACTGTTCAACCAAATCAGAAACAATCTCTCAGCATGGGATGTGATTTATTCCAGCATATACGCAAATGAAAACAGTGCACGCGGCTTCTGGCACAGGACAACAAAACCAAAACGTCTAGAGAAACAGCGAGCGAGAGAGCAAAATCCGGTTTCCGAGCGAACTCCGGGTTTTAAAACATGCACTATGATAAAAAGAGTGAAATCGTCGGATGCCTTGGTTAACGCTTCTATCTTTGCATTTGACCACGCACTACACAGCCCCTGGTTTATATTCTCAACCCCAAGTGCAATTTAGTCAACTTTGAAAGCTGGGTCTTGTTCGGGGGAAAAAACGCGTCTGATTTTTCACCCCTCTGCTGCCTGCACACACTATTTACAACCCCACGATCCCGCAGCGAGGACTGACAGAGCAGTGTGGTTCGTGCAGGACGACCTAAACTGTCAAACGTCTCACTAAGACGGACCCACTACATAAACACTGCTCTAAAAACTGTTCGCAAAACACCTAAAAAATCGGCCGAGATAAACATTTAACCATAAAATCCAATAAAACAACCTAATGAACATGTGTGAGTAATGGCAACAGCGCGCCAGAGGAAAAGAATGTAAAAAAAATCACCTGGTAGTGCTTTCCTAGAAACTTCTTGCATCACCACTTCTAAGAACCCCAGTTCTAAGAATCAGGAGAGCTCAATTCTCGGAATTTGAGCTGGCGACCATACCATTTTTAGAGGACAGGGGAGTGTGATATTTTGCCTCAAGTTTGTATTTCTTCGCTTATTGTCAATATTTTATTTTCACATGGTTACACTTTAATAATTAACTACCATGTATTGGAATTCGATGTTTAAAATGTAAATTAAATAATCGAATTAGCGTTATGATCGAGAAAAATAGTTGCGTTCAGCGTTTCATTCCTCCTCCTTCATGGACGCGTCCAGAGCGAGACGGTCACGTGGCCAGAGAAAGTGTCTTACGTACGTTGTCTCTTTAGCCCAGCCTCAAAATACTCAGAACTAATTTGCTATTCCATGACATAAGCAAAGTGTCCATTCGTTGCCTTTCCCTGTATTAAACCCACGGCCATAACCTAGTCTATACAGAGCATATCTGGAGCGCTTATTCACACGGACACATTTTGTTTATTTATTTTTTTCAGTGATATTTTTTTCCCTAACATGTTATCTCTTCAGTGCCGTGGACCTGCTGGCCAGTGTGCATAAGGGTTTGTTTGACCGGGATTATATATATATATATATATAACGTTATATATACGAACATTGAGACATTGTGCTTGAATACTGGCTTAATTTCACATCTGAAATGTCGTTAATTTATTAGATTTTTTACTTTGATACTAACTGCTTTGTTCTCGTCGTGGTTTGTCTGTCACATGTGTATATAACCGGTAGCAGGATACTGACGAACTACCATTAGTAGCGATTATCTGGCAGATAACGTGTCGCTAAATGTGTTTGGAAATCGATTTAAGTAATTGTACTTGAGAGGAATATTGATGAATATTTATTTTACTTCTTAAGGCGCTGTTAAAAGCCACTTCGTTTCGGAATTGTGCAATATTAATGGTCTTATTGTCAGGAGGCAGTTGAAAGTAGAACCTTACAGCACCGGTACGCGAGCTTAGTCTTGTAAAGATGCCAGTGACAGGCAGCAATTGACTGACGAATTAATCTCATTCTTACGCACAGCTCCGCGTTACTAAACCATATTTGTAGAGCCGCGCGTTCTGTGCGCATTAATTGATGTCACATTCTCTGCTGTTGAAGTATCCATATCCGTCACGCTTTAAGTCAGAAAGACAGCAGCACACAACAGCAGCAGTTCGTACAAAACACTTGTTGTTCAGGCCCACGAATGTGATGTTATTATTGCTTAATTACACGTGGTGCGGCTGATTTTTATTTTTTATAAACTACGTTGTGCTTAATTAGGTTTTGAGCAAAAGCTGAATATAATTTTATAAGCTATTCTTTAAAAACGTATTTGAACACGTCATTTTTAAAGTTAACCTGCAAATGTCAGCTCATGTTCACAGGTTAACCTCAGGCCGCCGCTTAGTAGCATTTAGTTCACACATTATTTTAAACAATGTTTTCTTAGTATTTTTACACCTTTTTTCCAGACAGTGCTACATGATTGTAATATTTCAAAAGTAAAAAAAGCTCTGCATGTTCTAACACACTCTTCGAAGTTTCACTCGTATTTTTATTGATGCCATTAATGACACCTATTGACGTTTTTCTGTCATCTGGTGAGACTGGTTTTTTTTTTTTGAGAAGCATCTGTCAGAAAGCATAAGGAGGAGACGACACGTCTGTTTTCATTAGCATATTCTCTTCCTCTTCCAAACGAACACGTTTCGCGCTTTTTCCCCCACCCCGCATCTGTAATGTACTAAACGCGCACAGTCTGGGGCCAGTTGCATAGCCTTCGTGTTAAAAACTAGTCCGACCAACGAGCAGACAGCCAAGAGTAATCGGTTTTATTTTTTGGATTCAACTTTTTATGTAACTAAAGAAATAAACTGTCACCAGTCTTAAAGAAAAATGTAGCTGACTAACTTGTAAGACTAGTCTTATTCTTTTTATACCGGCCGTTCTGGTCCAAAAGCACGTCAGGCGTCGTGTTTTCAACCAAACTGCAGAAATCTCCGTGTAGCCTCTTTAAAAGTTTAGGACGGTCTCTTGAGTTTTCACATTCAGAGACAGCAGTAGTTAACGGCATCCCTTGAGACACAATATCATCTTATAACAATCCCTGATAAACAAAAAACAAATAGTCACATTAACTCATCGGACTCAGTGGATAAACAGCGGTAAACGTGAAGAATGTAGTTATTCAAGGTTCGGTTAAAAATAGACACACATTTTTAACCATTAGCCTATATTTTAAGAAATACATCGTTTTGGATGATTATTGATGATATTTCCTCGGGCAGTTTATAATCCCACATTGTTATTGCTACTGCATTTAATTCTAAGTATGTAATGTATGTAACATGGATTGTATAATTCAAGGAACTTTTCCACTGGGTTGTAATTTTTGGCTGGCTTGTAGTTTTGGAATTTGTTTTGCTCTGGACACTTTTACATCTCAGGCCTGTATGCAGCACAGCTCAGGGAGTAGATTTTGAGATGATGTTCTTTCGTGCTGGTGTGTCAGCGTGAGTTTACATTAGAGTCATGATGAAGATTGCTTGTAAAATTGTTACTGTGGAAAAACGATCAAAATTAACTGTGCATGCAGAACAAGTTTTATACTATTAAAAGCTTTTTCCTGCTCCACATCGATTTTGTATTTTACAAAAGTAATGTGTAATAATGATATATATTTATGTATAGATATATATACAAATATAGATATGTATATTTGTTCCTGTGTATTGTACATGGGTTTTTTTTAACTGTGGGACACATGTAGATCCATAATGACAATAATAAAATAGTTTTTACTGATGTCAAGTCTGTAATTTGCCTTTTTGAAATGCAGTTCTTATGTGGGTATGTATCTATTGAGGTGTAAGAACATAATCAGAAAATATGAGGTGAATATTCATCGTATAGAATGAGGAAGAACTCGCTTTTTATTTTGACACATTTTCAATGCGTCATAATCACTTTTACATACACTTTTTCTGTAAAGCTAGCTGTTACTGGACAGTTCTGATCTACACGTGCTACTTTTTATATAACTATCACCTGTTTTAAGTTTGAGCAGTCAAAAGAATTATCATCAGGATATTTGCATGTTTGTGTGTGTGTGTGTGTGTGTGTGAGTGTGTACCATAATAATATTTTTAGTTCAAGGAAAACCTTAAGGGGAAATGCAACAAGTAGATTTTAATATTTTTGGGAAATGCAACAAGTAGTATGGGTAACAAAATACTGTTATACAAAGGATGATTGGAATAAAAAATCAAGCCACTTTGGTGAAATCGCTGGGTATTTTTAATCTTCATTACTTTATTTACTTCAGATTTACTCAGCCAGGTTTGAAACGTTGAATGCTGAGTAATTCGCTTTCTGACTCGCTCACCTGAGTAACTTCGTTTGTGGCTCCAGTTGGGGGGAACTGGTCCGTCCTCCCTTGAGCCGTTTATACCCTGACACAGAAGGAGCATCTGTTGGGCTGTGGTGGGGAAAAAAAGGAAGAATTTCAGTGCACATGTTTTTCCTCGTAACAGATTCATTGTATTTGTCTGGGTTCGGTTGGTGCCTCTGTTCTTTTTGCAGCCTTATATTCTGCTGATTAATTTGTCATTGTAAATTACAGATTTAGGGTTATTAATTCTGATGCCATGAAGACCAAAATACATGATATTTATATACAATGTCATCACTTACTGGAACTTAATTTGTTATCAGTTTTATCTGCTTATGACTAAACTGAGTGTTGGTTACATAGGCCCACATACATGTAAGCCAAAAAATTTCAGATTTAAAAATGCATGCATCAGGGCATATTATAAATATATTTAATAAAAATGTCTTGGCAGAAGAAAAGGGTAAAGATCAATAACAACTGGACTTACTTAAATGAGTTTTCTTTTTCTGTATGTGTGAAGAGGGTTTGCTGTTTTTATTAATACATCAAAATGTAAAGTGACGAAGATTAAGTTTGTATTTATTGTTTTTCCTGCTGTATGTCTGTTACAATCTCCAGCTGGAGTTCCCTCTGTGTCTCCACCTGAGGGCACTCCAGCCAGAGCAGTTCCACGCTCGGAACTCCATTGCCCATCATGCCTCATTCCTGGGACTGATTACACGCCACACCTGCACTTCATTACCACTCCCACTTACTTACTGCTCACACGCATAAAAGCCAGACTCAAACTTCTATTCACCGCAAAGTCTTGATTTGCCATGGCTGCTATTTCCGAGAGTTTCTTTCCAGTGTTTCTTTTGCCTGTTACTACCGTGGACTGTATTTCTGATTCCTGATTGTTTGCTGCCTGCCCCGACCTTGCTCTCTCTCCTTAAACTGTAATTGTTTGCTGCCTCCCTGCCTGTGTATCCCGACTATGATTCTGTGTTGTTTGCCGGTATCTGACCTTGCTTGTTCGACTTCACTAATAAAAAGCTGCAAATGGATTCGCACGCCTCCGTTTCCTCCGTTACTGAAGACTTCGCCGATATAGGATCCAGCAGCTTCTCCAAGAGACTGTTTGCCAGGTTTGGACCCAGTCGAACGGCTCATCAGCTTTAGACAGAATCAGCTATCTATTGAGGAGTATGTTTCGCAATTCTGCCTCCTTGCAAATCAGGTACCATTTGAGGAAGATTTCGTAAAAACTGTTCAGATTCAGACTTAATAAACACACAAAATCCTGGTTGCCTGAAGGTTTTTTTTTCCTGCAGTCTAAAGGACTTTACTGAAAATGCCCTCATTCTGTTTGGTTCTTCATTTACTGTGTGTTTCTCGGAGGAGGAGTCTGACCCTGACATTATGTCGGTGCCTGATACACTGGGAAACGACCACAAGATGGCCACCACCCCTGAGCCACTGCACAAGATGGCCGCAGATCCCGAGCCACTACACAAAATGGCTGTCGCTTCCGAGCCACAATATAAGACGGCTTCCACACCAGACACTGCTGCCTGCACGGAGGTCAAAATTCAGTCCTTAGCCTTCACGAATGTCGAGCATCTTGGACACGGCATTTGAGGACACCAAGGGCCTTCTCCAGGAATACAAGGCATCGGCCTTGACCAATTCTCCAATGAGGGCAGCGGGCGTCTCTAAGACTCATACTCCAGTCGTCACTGAGGCTGCACCTCTTTCCACAGTCCTGCCGGTTATGGCAGTAGCCATTTTGAGTGTGTCTGCATTTCTGCCTCAGTACCCCAATCCGAGCCAGCTCATGCAGTAGAACCTCCTAGGGTTCCCAGAGTGGCTGCACAACCTCGAGAGATGTCGGCTCCATCCGTAGATGCTCTGGAGGCCCAATTGGTGGCTGCACAACTACCGGAGGTGCCGGCAACTCCCACAGGGTTGTTGGGGGCTGCACAACCCCTCAGACTGACTGTGCCCACCAAAAACGCTGACCAGGGAGCCTCAGCCTCCCTAGTCATTGTCACCGAAACCTCCCGTCTGGCCCGGCTCTGGCCTTAGGGACCCCCCTATGAACTCTTGCCTGACTCTGTTAAGGTCATGAAAGCCTCCATAAAACCCTTGTCATGCCTAGTGAACTCTTGCCCTGCCCTGCCACGGCCATGAGGGCTGCCATGGAACCCTCGTCTAGCCCTGTCACAGCTATAGAAGCCATTTCTGAGCCCTTGTCCTGCCCTATGACGGCTATAGAGGCCATTTCTGAGTCCTCGCATTGCACTGCTTCAGCTATGGAAGAAGCTTCGTCATGTCTAGTTACGACCACGGAGGCAGATGACCCTTCGTGCTGCCCTACCACGGCCATGAGGGCTAAGAAGGCCAGCTCTGAGTCCTTGTCCTGCCTGGTCACAGCCATGGAGGCTGATAACTCCTCGTCCTGCCCTGTTACGGCCATTTCTAAGTCATCATCCTACCTTGTCTGCATTTGTGTGGCCATGAAGGCCGCCTCAGAACTCTTAGACTATCCTGTTACAGCCTCTGAGGCTGTTGTTAACCTCTCTGAGTTCTCTATCCCAGTCACGCCTTTTCTGCTCCGCCCTGGAGGGTGTCTATGCCGTCTACCTTGCCCTGGAGGGCGTCTCTGCCGACTGCGCCATCTGCCTTACCCTGGAGGGCATCTCTGCCACCTGCACTGCCCTGGAAGGCTTCTGTTCCATTGTCACCACCCTGGAGGGTGTCACCACCATCCGCACCGTCTGGAAGAATCTTTGCTCCGTATGTCTTGTCCTGGGGGTCATCAGCTCTTTTGGCCTCGCCCTGGAGGGTCTTTGCCCAGTCTGCTCTTGCCTGAAGGCTCTCAGGAGTGGAGCTGGAGTTCCCTTGGTGTCCCCACCAGAGGGCACTCCAGCCAGAGCAGTTCCACACTCAGACCTCCGAACATTGCCCATCATGCCACATTCCTGGGACTGATTACACACCACACCTGTACTTCATAAGCACACCCACTTACTGATTGCACACACATAAAAGCCAGACTCAAACTTCCATTTACCACAAAGTCTTGATTTGCCCTGGCTGTCATTTCTGAGCGTTTCTTTCTGTGTTTGTTTTGCCTGTTATTACCGTGGACTGTATTTTTTTATTCCTGATTGTTTACTGCCTGCCCCGACCTTGCTCTCCCTCCCTCCCTGAACTGTGATTGTTTGCTGCCTGCCCTGAAATCTGCCTGTGTATCTCAACTTTTATTTTGTGTTGTCTCCATTGCACTGTTTGCCGGTACCTGACCTTGCCTGTACGACTTCTGTAATAAAAAGCTGCAAATGGATTCGCACGCCTCCGTTTCCTCCATTACAACGTCTCTGTCTGTCTTTTCAGGTTTCATTAGTGTCCTTGCTTTCCTCTTTGACTAATGCTAATGTAAACATATGATGTCATTTTATTCTGAGGGGATTTTCTTTGTAAATCTGCTTGATAGCAACAGTGTCAGCATTGCACTGTTTGGGAAATGGTGGAACATCAACAGAGAGAAAAAAAAAAAAATCAAAAACACTCCTGAACTCTGGTGACTCCATAGCGTGACTCAAAAGAAAAAAATCTCACAAAGTAGTGAGATGGAGATCAAATTCAGAAAGTGAAAAAGTGACAGATCCTGACATATATTTTTCCTTTCTGACTGAGTTTTTTTGTTTCAAAACAAGGTCTATCAAAAAGCTTTGAATCTTCACACGAAAGTAACTTAACATATGTAATAGTTAAATAAACCCCACTAAATAGTTGAAATGTGTTCATATAATATTTAATGTGCTTTTACACTTGCAGCATGTAAATGCTATATTCCATAAATCCAGTAGCATTCAAAGTGTCTCACAAAAATCGGGAATATTTCTAAAAATACATCTTTACCTCATAATTACACTGAAAGAAACAAGACAGGAAGACAGGAAGACATGTTCCAAAAATAGTTTGCCTCTGTGCTACCTTGGCTAGTTGTACCCCGGATTGTGTGGGCTGATTTTTTAGAACAGAGGTGGAACAGACATGCAAGATGGAACGCCTCTATACTTTCTTGTGAAGATCCTGCCTAGGTAGTCATAATAGAAGCATAAAGCGACAGCATGAATATTTTTGACCTTCTCATGACAGCCCACAGTGTAGAATTTAATTTCAACAACAACCCACATAAAATGCATTTAGTGTTGTGAAGAGGCAGAAGTCATTTACTTTCCTCAGTTTAACACTGATTGACCTACTTTGTTTTTTTGGCCCGAGGAGAAAATTGAATCAACGTAATAAATTGATTTTTCTGACCCACTAATATATTTTACCAGCTTTGATTCAAGTGTGTTAGTTTAGAGTACATCTAATTGTCGTAGATGGAACAGAACAGCTTAAGAAAAACTCGTCTTGATGGATTTCTGTCTGAACTAATACTGTTCTCACATTAGGTCAAATTTAGCAGAAGCTGATTTCAAACACTTAAAGGTACAGCGTATTTGGTATATCCCGTCCACAATGACATTTTGTTTATAACACACATTTAAAATTCTTACATAATTTAAAAACTCATTTTGGTTCCATTTAGTTTATATACTAGTTTATACCATCCTTTAAAATGTCATGCGGTGTAACCTTACCTTGAACACATGTAAATACACGTCTTATTTTATCTTAGTATTGTTTTGTTTCATTTTTCATAGTTTTTATGGAGTCACACCCCATGACATTTTAGAGCATGAACCTTTTTCATATAATAATTAGCATTGAAGCAGTTTTGTTAAAATATAATTTTTTAAAGATTTTATATGTTATATATTTTATGATTAAAGCTACTAAAGCTTTTATTTTCAAGAATGTATTTCTTTATGAGCCTTTTTTCTCTTTGTAGTTGTATCACACTGACTTTATGCCCCCCAAAAGGTACAAATAAAAGTGAATTTTAATACATAAATATTTAAGATTGTATGTATAAAATGCATTTTTTTATGTATTCCTGAATAAATGAATCGAATTTAAAAAATGTCATTGGCCTTACTTTAATGTATAGTTATGGAAAAAAGAGATTCACCCTGAACTGAGGTTTTTCTGCCAAATTATGTTGCTAATTATTTACAGCATTACTTGGATACTTTCCCTCCAACCTTCACATAACTCCTGCCGTCATGATTAAAAAAAAAACAAAAAACCTCCCTTTCCTTAATGGAATCATACGGATATCCACCCATCTGGATCCGGCGCCCCACTAAAAACGGTGTTCGCTAACCAACAGGGGAAAGTCTTTTAAATAGTTAAGGCCCTCCTTCACAACAAGCACCGATTCAGCACTGCCAAACAAAGAGCATGTTGAGCTTCAAAACAAAGAGCAGCGTCAACTTTATTTCAATCCACTGGAGGGTTGTTTAAGACCCTCCGATGTGGTTTTGCATAATACACGGCCGTAAAAGCATCCAGGAGTTTGTAGAGAAATGTGTAATTTACCATGGCCCCCTGCAGTGCCCAACCACATGCGCATGAGATAATTACTGCAAAACCTTGGCAAACTTTTAGCCAATGAATTCCACACAAAAATAAATGACCCACTTAGAAAAGCAGGGTGCAGAAGGGGAGCCTTGATCAATACTCCATGCCTTACACAATCCGTTAGCAGCTACCGAGCAACAGGCGCGAATGACACATTGTTAGGTTAGGGTGACATCACTGAGTTGTTCCCAGGCCACTTTGGTAGTGATTTCTGTTTGCATTAGAGAGGGAAACGGGTTAGAGATGACAAGAGTTTACAAATACTTATTCTTCAATACTACTATCCCAGTCTGTTTGAACGGCAATAACAAGCCGCATTGGCAGTGACCATCTGTTCTGTTTAAACTTTTCCTTACAAGTTGTAAAACAACTGTCTGATGGTGCTGAATGGGCACAATGTACTGCCCATTAACATTAGCCTGAGTGCCGGAAACTGCCCCACAGTCTTTTCTACACAAGCGGCAAATTTTTACCCCCATCTGATAGCAACTTTTTTTGTTTTTTAATTTTTTTTGCCAGCTTCAGCCTTCATTGTCAGCAGAGTCTTGAGCCAACCGTGTTCATCAGAGGAATGATGCAACGGAGCTGTAACACGGTGCGGATCCGCTGTTAGCAAGTGCACTGAGGTCCTTTTAGTTCTTTAATATAAAAAGACTGCTTTTGGGTTGTGAATAAAAATTCTAAAGGAAGCTTTTTCTTTTCTAAATTTCCATAGAGAATAGAAGACATGTCACAGGGATAACCAGTTTTTAAGATCAGCATTTTAATGCAAAGTTTATACTGGTATCACACTTTTCTTTAACACTTTACTTATAAAAACATGTGTGTGTATATATATATATATATGCACTACCATATGCTACAATATGTTTGTATTTCCTTTCTGCCGTACTACATCTAATTAAATGATAAAATAGGACCTCATGATGTCAGATAGACATTTAAAGCACTGTTACATCATCAGACTGTAATATGAGTCAAATTGTAAATTTAGAGTCATGGCACTGATGTAAAGTGTGATTAGAATTTAGTATCTCTGTTTATGAATGTGCTGTTTTACAATCATTGAATGCTTGCATGTGCTATGCATCAAGGTACAGGAAATTATTTTTGTATTTTTTACTTTTATTCAAATTACGCTACAACCTACCCTAATAATCTTCCCTCTCTTTTAATAGAAATTTTATAATAAGCCACATTATAAGAAACTATATCGCCTGTAAACCAAACTCTTAGTTGACACTGTGTACTGAAAGAAGTTTGGCAGATTCCTGTCTGTGATAAAAGAAACCCTGAAATGTCGGTACTGTTATCACTCACTCTTGTATCTGTTTGACTTTATGCTTGGTTCACAAAGCCATGAGAACCACACTGGTCTTCGTAAACTGTAAATATGGCCTATTTACAGTATTTGGTAGCATTTCTCCACATAATTTCAACACAAATCACTACTGCAGTGCACAGTTACAGACTCCCTAACTGACGTTTATTCAGACAAATGCTAAAAAATGAGAGTGGGATTCAAAATGTGTCATATTAGCAAGACGTTTTCTCACCAGGCCATTAACATCATCTACAAACATGAATTATCATACATTTTGAATCAACTACACAGAAGAATACACAGAAGTATACACCTAGTCTTGTTTAGCTGCCCTTGAGAATGTCATATACCAGTTATGAAGAACCTACTCTAGCATCTTTTCACGATGAAGTTTTGGAGTCGATTGCTATTCTTTAACATTTAACAGACACAACCAGACGAGGCAAAGTTGTATGTATTTAACGCCTACAGTGCTTCATGCTTAACTCCTCAACTGTGGTGAGAAAACCAGTTTCTCTGTGGTCTGATCTGATGTTTCAACTTTCTTACATCCCACGTCAAATTTACCATTCACGTTCTTATAGTTTATGAGAAGTTGGTGAGATTTTTGCTTGATTCCAAGACATTTGTAGACATTAAGTTGGTTAGTTTCAGGCACCAGATGCATAATGCTGACATACATGAGGTAGATCAGATTTAGACTGAAGCGTGGGCCATGCAGTCTCGAGGTTTTGCATGTGAGCTGATCAGCACAGGATGTCACAGCCTAAACAGCAGTAGGCGGGGTGGGGTAGGGTAGGGTGGGGTGGGGGGTGGGGGGGGATGATGTAGAGTGGTGGAGGTACTGCTGCTTTGCCTGCCTCGGTAACATGTGTGGGTATGCTGTCTGTAAGCAGAGCCTGGTATGGGGGGTTGGGGTATAGGCACACAGCTGCCACATTGACACCATAAGCGTCCTCAAACAACCTGCTGAAGATGCGTATGTCATGCTATAAACTTTTGGAGTTGATGATTCTTCATGATAATGGCCATTTCTGTGACACGAGCTTTACACAGTTGCATTTTGGTGTAGTGTAGTTAATATATTTAGGTTGAACCGATAATGCCAGATTATATTTTGACTTGAATAAAAAACGCATTTTAGGTGTTACCAGATTACCACTATTTTCAGACCCACTTACAATTGTGTCTTTAAGTACTTGTGTTTACATTAAGATTTGACACAATGCATTTAGTATGCACTAGTATGCACATATTTAAAAATCCCTTTACATTGTTTTCTGTAGTTACATTTGTAATAACATTATAAATTCTATGCCTACACCTTAACCCACCCTTAAACCTAACCATATACCACCAAACCTGTCCAGAACCTTAACTATATCCCACCTCAATAGCAGCAAAACATTTTCTGCAGTTCAGTTCATCATGAACACAACAGGTACAGACATTTTACCACACAACTGTCTATTATTATGATCCTAATAGTTAAAAACACCCACTTTTCTATACAAATTAAACTTAAGTTATACTTTATTTTAAGGTGTTCGTGTTACAGTGTAACTACATGGCCTTACTATATGCTTCTCTTTCAGCGAAAGCCTGATGTGTTAAGAGTGTGATGTTGGGATTTGATTACTTGAACAGCACCTGGCATCTTTTTCCGCAGATAAAAAAAAAAAAAGACTTTTTAAAGGAACAAATTCATCTACAAGAGCAGCTGAAAGCAGCAGTAGTCCTCATGGAAATTAGCACAGTCACTTGGGGGAAAATCTGTAGTGACTCAGAGGCAGAGACACCTTGGAGGGCGAGTAGAGTTTTCGAGTTTTAGTTTAAGAGGTACGTCTGCCAAAACTCAAGTGGAAATGTTTCACATTAGTGTATAGAGTAGGTTTTAGCTTATGCGATTGGCTGGTGATGAATATAACATGCTACAGTACCGGAGTACTAGGAGTATAAGTGTGTGTTTCTGTGTGTGTAAACATTATTATTTATATACTAGGCCTATTTATTTACACATATTCTTCTCTAGGAAAAGAGTTTAATCACCTGCATCATTGTGCACCCTAAAATAATGCTATGCCATGAAATGTCTCTGAAGATTCTCTTGCTTGTTTATACTTTCTCGCTTAATAGTTCTTCTGACCTTGCCTTCACTGGCTCTTTTAGTTTCTTTAGGAAAACCACTTGCAAAAATAACAACAAAAAGTGTAAAGGAGGCCAATGCACATCTGGTTTGGCCAATTTTTAAGAGAAATGGCAACGTGGTGTGCTGAAGAAGGAGAGAAAAGAATTCGGTGTTTTGGATTATTTTTTTTTTTTTCTGTTTTACAAGTACAGAATGTTTTCTGAGTCCTGCGCCACCTGGTGGAGTGCAAAAAAGAGTGAAAACAGTCCTCTGACATGACAGGCGGTGTAAATTACGCACCCGGTCTGTATTTGCACAGTGTTCACTATGTAGGTTAAGATTGAGCCGTTCTCCAGAGCGTCTGCTTCGTCCTCCTATTACAAACATCACATAGATCACGTTTAACCTCTGAATTCTCCGTTTGAAGCAATAACAATGACTCATACTTTACTCATTTTCTTGCTTCAGAGAACGCAGATTCGGCAGGACGCCGAATGTAAAAATATGACTCTTTTTTTTTCATAATCCCACCCCTTTAGCACCCTCTAAACCTATCATGGACTAGTTTTCGAAACAGCCCATTTGTTGTTGTCATTGTCTTAAAGTGTCAAGGGAGCTGGTTGATCGTTATCAGAGAAATGCGGTACTCTGTGTTCTGTTTTAAGAGTTCAGATCCGCAAACCGAATGCAACAAAGACGCGCTTATGTTTTTGTTACCTTTAAAAATATATTATGTATTTCTGAAGGCTTACGTGTTGTGTGGTATTAAGGTTATGTGCTCTCACTCCTCCAGATGTAATTAGGCGTTAATCTCAGGGAGAAGATGTCTCGAATCCATTCATTTCGACGCGTGCTATTTCTTCCTCTCCACACCTTGCCTCAAATTGTGGCGCAAGACTAATTTCTCAAACGGCCTAATCCCTTTAAGAATCGCGCTTGCGATGTCATGCTCTCTTGTGGAATTGGGATTTGGAAGAAATATGTTGGACTACATTTTCATGCCAAAAAGAGTCTTTCTTGTCATTTGGTGTAAATGGGACTTGCTACAACTGGGAATAAAAATGCTTTCATGAATTTTTGAGCTCAACCAGAAGAGTTATTTGAGATCTCAATTATGCGCCATTTAAGTATTAACTTTGTCAGAGATGTTTCTCCTAAAATACACGAGAGAAACGAACAAGACACATGTTGCGCGAATAACATTTAGCTACATGAATAGATCATGTCTTAGAAGAATCTGATAAGGAATGGTTGCTTTCATTCTGAAACCTCTGACTTTCAATGAGATTGAATTGAGATATTAAAAGGCACTTATTCATGATTTTTATTTCTGTAGGTGCAAGGTCAGATTTTAATATATGCTACCATTCATTACACCTACTTACATTATTAAATATGTGCCTATGTGTATATATTTTCTCAATGGATTAACGTTGTTTGCATACATTGCATAGTTACCTTAAAATTGCTGGATATCGACACATAGCCTTACAATTAGCCTTAAAAATTAAGATATTGTACACGGGTCTAAATCATATTCCCTTCATTGGTTTTTTAATAAGAGTTCTCATTTTGTTAAAGCGAGAACTGTCCACCTGTGCAAGGTAAGACAAAGTAGGCCTAAATCTGAAGCAAGCCTTATAAAAACAGCATATGCGAGTTTGTAAAGCTTTCAAACAAGCTTTTATCCATCCACCAGTTCAAATCTCTTGCCACTGCCTGTTTGTAAATGTACCAAATCTCCTTATTTTTCATTACTGTTTAAGGCAGCTCCCCCCCCATAGCTTAGGCTACTGGTGGATAAAGTGAAGAGTTTGGTTTGCCCAAACATTTCTTAAATCACAGAAGTCAGGATATCAGGAAATCCAATCTGGCCGAAATGCCTCAGTGGAATATCCATTAGGCCTGTGGAGGGGTGTGGTTCTGTGTTGCCTATTTTTGGCTCTCTCCCTCCATCCATCCATCAGAGGGAGCAAATGGAGTGTAATCCATGATAACATGGATGCAGGGGCTTTTGGCCCGGATGAAAGCAATTCCACCCAGTCCAGAAATCAGCCCCTCTAAAACCTGATTTTACTTGGATGGTATCCAACTTTGACCAATTCTAAAGTCCCAAGAGGTAGATAAACACGTATTTCCAGAAATTTTTAATAACATATCAATTTACATGGGATTTTGGGAGAGGATTTGCAGTAGTATGTTTTGGTGGGTCAGTTATAAAATCCTTGCGAAAATACATATTTAAAACTGCATTCCTAACTGTGCTCAATTGGAAAACCTACAGCGGATCATTTTCTGTGCGTCAAGGTTTTATGCAAGGTTTAAGACTGCAAAAACGATCAGTCCAATGTTGATGCAGATTATTGTATAAGGGTATCAATTTCGTAAGACACATGATCAGAGTTTAGATGTAAAACAGAGGGCATGCATTCTCTGTTGCCAGGTAACTCACATATCTCTGTTGGAACAAGTTGTAATACCAGCTCTCTGGTAATACAGCACTGTAGCTAATTTCATTTCCAACCTTATGAAGAACTTCAATATTAGAGATGCTGACCGAGAAGATTCAATGTTCACGATCATGTAAGAGAAAAGTTTTGTTTTTGGTCTGTTTTTCTGCAAGTGAATTAAAAATTAGTGCACAAACCTGAAATAGGATAGAACAAGCATCATCTATAAGTACGAGGGCATTTTTTAAACTCGAGTGATGTTAGTGATCTAAACATTGTGCGTTGGGTTAAAATGAATGTATTGTTCCTCCACTTAATTGCAGCTGGAGTTCCAGATGGCATCAACATATGTATTTTGCCCTGGTATTATTCCGATTGCGTATGGACCCAGCCACCCATCAGCACTCACTTGCGCTGGATTTGGCTTTGACTCCTTTAAACCGTTCTGCTAATGTTTACACAAACAGATCAGCCAGAGTCAGCATCACTTCTGTAAAGCTGCGCTCTTTCTGCATGTTTGCTGCTATGTTGAGAACCTATAGTCATTATGGGAAGAGTGGTGTTAATCATCAACTGTGAGGCATATCAGCGCAAATAAGACATATTTAGCCCAACTGGAGACTCATACTAATAGAAACTCCCATAGGGACCCGTATGTAATTATATGGAGTTCATTGACTCTATCAGGTGGTTTTATATTTCCTAACCTAACCTCTTGGAAACGTTGATTTCTAATTTGATGTTTGCAAATTGATAATGGGTTTGAATATCATGAGAGTATGATTGATTTTTGCAGAAAAAGTGCGTATCTAAAACAACTTTGGTCTCTGCCTGACCTCAAGAGAGAGTTGGATAGTTTCTATGCGGAAACAGAAATAAAGTCATGTGTATAAACCAAGGCTAAAATGAGCTAGAAAAGCTAACCTTGTCTTGATATTCCAGGCAAATCATGGTCAAGCCAGGAAGAAACAAAACAGTGATTATCCAAAATCGCAAACTCAAATCAATGTCAGATGTGTGCTATGTTTCATAAGAAGCTGCTTGTAGGTTACTTCTGTACAGCTGATGATAAGCCACCTTGTCTGCTTAAGCATTCAATTATTTTGTTAGTCCCTGCCGAGAAATGTGTCTCTGTAAAGCAAGGTTTGTGTTACAAATACTTTGTTATTCAATAAATGAACTGATAAAGGTGTTAAGGAAGCGTTTTGTACTTGTAATTTTATTTTGCAGACACTGTTTTCTTTGAATATCACCACAGACCCACTTGTAGCAGATCTAACTTTTCTGTTTTCTTTTTCATTATTTAAAGTATAAATAAGCATTGTGGACCTGGTACACTTATTATAGGGTGTTTGGAAAGAGTGAACTTTGACTTATAATAAATGAAAGAATTCAGAGGGGTTAAGCCCAGCAGACTTCAATGCATCCGGGTACGTTAGCAAGCACGAAAGGTCCTTCAGGAAGACTTTGCGAATGAGACAGCGCAGTGTATGTCGTAGCAGCGTTTCCGATGTAAGCACACGAGTGGAAAATGAGCTTTAACTAAGCTTGTAAACATGACCATCTCCTCCATGGCTTTTAATCAGCTTCGTGACTGTCCCACTCCAGAGAATTAGATGAGAGATCTTTGCAGCATAAGTAATGCTTGCATACAGATACAGATCCTGTACATCAGTAAGTGCATCTGCAGTGCTGTTTTGAATTCATATCTCTCTACAACATGAATTGTTTTGCACACAAAATTGCATGAGAGGTGATTGTTTAATGGCTGTTATATCATCATACGCCTGTGTCGTGTGCATACACTGACCCAACATTGTCTTAAATTCATGATGCAGAGCACTTACGTAAAACGTATGCACACGCATCCCAGTGTAAATGATGCTTATGGATTATGCTGTTATGCTGCTGCAGTGATGTGTGCACATGCTTGCTATCTCAGCTCGAACATTCAGCTTTAACATCATTTACAAATTAACTAAACTTGAGCGTGTACAGAATATCTGTATTCTGAGCTCAAATATTTGTTCAACAACTAAAATAGATCCTTTTTTTTATATCCTCCCACACTTACCTGTGACTTTCACTGTCATGTTGCTGGAACTTGAGACATTTCCACTCTTGATTCGTGAGCTGTTATCATCGCAAACATCAAATCGTGTTGTTTTTATTTCTCCAGCGGTTATTTCATTATCTTCTCTCTGTGTGAGTTCATGGACACTCAAGTCTAATGCTTTTTGATTTGTTAATTTATCACAGTAAGCAATGTTTTGAAGTTTGTCTAAGCCCACTTGTAATAAAGTATGCTTGGCAGAAAATATGTAAGGGGAGGGAGCACCTCTTTAAAATGATGTCAAATACTTGTGAATTACATCAGAATGAATAAATAAGAAGGTCAAACTTGTTCTCTTAAGACTGCGTAAGCGAATGCCAAAAAGAGAAAACACTCAATCTAAGATTAAGAGAGAGTGCCGAGTCCAAACAGCTTCAGGCACTTTCTTTCTGTTCTCCGCTTCTCTCCTCTCTCTGGTGCCCGCTCATTTTGCTCACACACTTTAAATTCTTGTATTAAAAATTCATTTCATCTTGACAAATGGGGCAAGCTCTGGCTCTGGAATTTTCCCGAGCGCACACTGCAGGTAGTTTCACCTTAGAGGGATAGTAAGAATTCAACCCCTCATATTGTTCCAAACATACATGACTCAGTTTCTTCTTTCTTCTGTGACTTTTTGTGTTCATACTGAGAAATTTGGCAGAATTTCATTGTTATTCTGGACCCTATTGACTTTTATTATATGGGCAAAAACAGTTCTTCAGAATATCCCCTTTTGAAAGAAACTCCTACAGGTTTGGAACGATGCAAGTACATGGTATCAGTTTTATGATTCAACTAGCACTGAAATGAGTTGCAGCTGATATTTACTGATTTGTGATCATTTCCACTTACCAATTAAGCAATACAATCACACGGCTAATAATCTAAAAAGAGTTATGAAGCAACATTCTAAGACTGAAAAAAGGCAAACGTTGAGTTTGAACCTTGACCTCTTGCAGTGTTTCAGTGTCGGTTTACTGAGCGTGTCGAATAAGGAAATTGCTCTGCTGGCATCTCTTTGGTTTTCTTCCCAATTAGTGCGTTTGCTTTTTATTAATTTCCTTTGGACTACTTTACTGCAACCCCAGCAGAAAAAAGAAACACAGCGCTGCTTGGACTGTGAGGTCACGGAGGGAAGAGTGGGTAAGAAGGTAGTTAAAAAGAAAATTCTCACCGTGTTTCTGCTGCATGGAATGGGGCATGCTGGGAGTGAGGGATTTCTCAGCGCTCGCAAGGAACCCCCAGCCTCACCACGTCTCTCAAAATCTGGAGCAGGAAGTGGGACACCTCTGGACAGTCCAAAAGTTGGCAATGGGAGGCAGAAGTCTCTGTTTTTAACAGTCACAGAACTCAAATGTCGGTGATGCCTTGGGGGGAAGCGGAGGACATCCGGAGTTCAACAAGAGGGAAGAAAGCGGAGCAGACTGTGACAGCTCTACAGCGGAACACGAGGAACGGTGGCAGCGGAGCTGGGATTGGCAGGAAACCTGGCGCACGGCAGAGGGGCTCAGAGATGAGCGTGCATGCTGGCAGATGTTGAAGATGCCTGGCTGGATTGGGGAAGGCTAAGTAGGTGCTGATTCCCGCCGTCTCTTCCGTCTTACAGGCAGTCGGCGGCCCCCAGAATATCACGGCGAGCCGGAGCTGTCCCTGGTTGGATGCGTTTGCGAGTGAGTGTGTGGAGGAGGAGCGGCGTAGCAGAGATCTGAAGTGAGTCGACTGAGCGTGCTCAGCGTTACAGAAGAGGTCCACAGGGCATCGGTGGCACTCTAAGCTGATAGGCCAACAGTGATCTAGCGTACATTGTTTGGTGTATGCTTACTTGGTCCACTTTCCTTGAATGCTAAAATTAAGGGGCGTGCTCTATTTCTTTTTTGGTGCGGAGGGGGAACCCTACAGATTAAGTTATTTTAGTAATCCCAGTCTCTCCTTTGCTTTCTGTCTCTCTCTCTCTCTCTCTTTTTGAGGTGAAATCTCATTGAGTCACATGAACTTTAGACCTTATATATACCCAGATATACCCATTAATATGGAGCATCTCTTGGGCTCCATCTGTCAGATTACAGTCTTTCATATAAAGCTGTGACACATTGTTGTATAAACTGAGCTTTTATACAACAAACATTTCAGTGTCCCCTAGCATTAATCTACCTAAGCTCATCTCAATCCACAGAGCTGGATATTGCTCTTTATAACTCATCTAGCAATGGAAGCTGATATTACATCACTCCAGATGTCACATTTCTTCACCCCTGCTATTCACGACAAGCATCTTGACAATACTTTAAGGTGGTTCACTCTAAATCATTTTCACACCCTCACGTCTTTAAAAACAGTGTGATTATTCTTTTTCTTGTGGAACATAAAAATAGTTATTAAAGCAAAGTTTGTGCGGCTCTTTTCCATTAAATGAATGTGACCAAAGCTGTCCAGGCAAGAGTTTCTGTCAATAATGACTTATATCCATTTATATGCTTTTAGAAGATTTGGAATAGAGAAATCATTCATGGTTCTCTTTTGGTTCTTTTTGGAGATTGAAATCCTTTGGTCTTCATCCATTTTCAGTGATTTTATGGAAATTAAATATTTCCATCGGTGTTCCATGGAAGAAAATAAAGTTCTATGGGTTTGAAATTACATGAAGGTGAGTAAATCATGACAGGAGTTAATTTTTTTTTTGGTTGAAATATGACTTGTCACCTTTTCAGTATCTTAAAGACACTGACCTTTAAGGCCTGCGAAACAAAAGGCTGTTTTTTTAATCAGCCAGGGGTCTGTAACTTGCCAGGGGTCCCTGAATGTACTCTTGGGCAGAGATCTTTAAATAGGTCTATATGTATAATTATTTACATTAAAGGGAAAGTTCACTTTGAAACAAAAATGATAAGTTCTTCAGCTTACCCCAAGGGCATCCAAGGTGTAGGTGTCTTTTTTTCTTCATTAAATCCAATTTTGAGATTTTTAAATCAAACCGCTGGAATTAGTCAACCCGATAACGGTCAGTATAAGGAACTTTCATCATGAGAGGAAAAAAAATCATGCACAGAGAAATCCAAATTAAACCACACCCCCTCGTAACCATACAATGATGGCCTAAGACACGAAACGAGCGTTTTTTGTGAGAAAACAAACAGTATTTATATAGTTTTTACCTCTTGTACACCACCATGTCCAAATGATCTGAGGGCCTATTTATCTGTTTTCTATATCTAATTAAACGTATCTACCATTTATGTAAGCATTTTAGCAAATGCTTGCAGTCAGTGAGATGTTCTCTCCGGTCACATGCTAGCAGAGACACATATACAATTTAACATTTGAGGTTGAGAGGCCAGAGATGTTTCCAGATGTGCTCAACCTAAAACATGGCTTGTGTCAAAATGTGTTCTGACATTTGACATCCCTTTTCTGATGAATGTGTGTGTATTTACAGTATGCCTTGTGTTAGTAATTCTTCAATATCTGACCTATTTCTTTAGATTTACTCTCTTGACTGAACGTTACATCAAATAATTATATACCTATATGAACACAGTGTGTGTGTGGGTGTTCTGGAGTCTTTATGTTAGGCATAAAAAATATGTCTTATGAAGCCTTTGAAGTTAGTGTTTAAAAGACATCTGACATAAAAAGGAAACTGCCACAGATACTTGAAACAGATTTTCAGAGAGTTCTAAATTGCTTTGTTGCAACCTAGAACAAAACAGTCCGGTTCATTTTATTGACTTATATATAAACCTTTCAAAACAGACCTAAGTGATATTATATGCTTATGTGTGTTTATTCACTGTAAAATAGTAAACCCCAAAACCTTGCAATAGCGCCACAATTAGAATACTTGCCACTGTGGAAAGAAGGGCTGCAATAAAGCTCCCATAACTTCCATAAAACAAATTACAAATTGTCATTATTTCTACATTCTCATAGATTAGATTTTTTACACATTTAATGCCTGCTTCAAATGTGGTATTCCATATGAGCCATTAAAATTCCTTAAATTCCAAAAATTATTTTTAGCCAATGGTTTAATATCATTTCATCATTTCTGATTTGATTTTGCAATTTGCGGTGTATTCTCACTCTCTCTCTTTCCCCCAGTTTTCAAACACTTATATTTTAACTATGTTGTTATATTATGAATAAAATCAAGTCTGGAATGGGAAAATGAATGAGAAACGTACTTCCATAACAAAGTGCTGGAAAAGTGGACACTCACAATTGTGCTATCAGTCAGTTTGATCTAATCCTGACAAAATTGTTTGCATGTATCCAACTTTTTTTGCCCAGGCATGGCTGAGTGACTTTTGTGGTTCTCTCAATTCCGAGGTGTCTCATTATAAACACCATCTTTTAAATATTTTATCTCCTTATATAGATGTTGTGTGTGCACCCTGCAAGTCTAGAGACACTAATTAGTGCTGTCATAAACACTCCCACATGCCTGGGTGTTCACTTCACATCACACAGGGCGAGTAGGTGGTGCTCCTCCCTCTGAGTCTCAATCTCAGACAGAAGGTTTGGCAGACTGTTACCAATGACCTTTATCAAATCATACAGTAATGAGTTTGCCAGCTTATGGTAATGGGACTTTGCTTCAGCATTGTACGGAAACTATGTCGTGCTTTTTATTGTTCTAATTCAATCAAAGAGCCCCAAAAATTAAAATTCTGTCATTTACTCATTACTGTTGTTGTAAACCGGTAAGACTTTCGTCATCTTTGAAACACACATTAAGATATTTTATAGATTTCTGCCCCTTATTATGTCTATGCAACTGAAAATGTAATCCATATTCTCTATTTGTCTTGTTCAATCTTTATTCGTGAATTAATGCCTAAATCTGTTCATCATAAACCAATCATGTCTTTTCAGTAGCTTAATATGCTTTTCTAAAGTCTTTATGAAATTTTTTTCATAAAGCTCCAAAGTTTTGGTTGCTTGTACTTTCCATAGAGGGACAGAAACCTCTCAGGCTTCACTAAAAACATTTTCAGTTGTGTTTAGCAGATGAATGAAAGTCTTTTTTGTGGCTGAGAGAATTATGACAAAAATTTGCTTTCAAAAAGAATCTAATATTAGTCTTTGAAGTAATAGTTTACTCAGAAATGAAAATTCATCATTTATTCAACCTCATGTCTTTCTAACCTACAGGTAAATGACTTTCTTTCTTCCTTTTGCACTGGTTTATTGAACCGTTTCAGAGTTGAAACCCAAAAATGAACATTTTCCTGTCTTTTACTCACCGTTGAAGCATCCTAGGTGTATGTGACTTATAACAAAGTATAACAAAAAATTGTCCAGACCCCCCAAACCTTTGAATGGGTTTAAATGTGTGACAGCTGTTACACATCGGAAGACGGTGTGTAACGGCTCCGGGGGATGAATAAAGTCCTCCTGTAGTGAATCCATGAATTTTTGTATGATAAATATCCATATTTCAAACTTACTAAGCACTTTTCTCTCATGTCTGCTGTCTGTGGAAACCGAAAGCAGTCCCGGCGGATGACATACGCTGTAAAAAATGAACGTGATTTTTACGGTAAAAAAGCGGTGAAAATGCTACGGTAAAAACCAGTTAAATGGTTAATGATAAATTGCTGTAAAATTTACAGAGAAAAACCATAAACTGACATTCCCAGAATTCCCTGCGTTGAATTTCAAATTTTGTTTGAATTTGAAGTCTTTTCTTTGAAATAGCTATCTTTCTTCTTAGTTTTTTATCATCTGTTATATTTATTAGGGTTGTATGTCTTTTAATGTTGTTGAATGAATGTTAATTTAATGTTTATTTCAATAATGATTTCGATATAAGCCAAGAGGAGACTGGTTTTCCATTTCTACGGTAAGGAAACATTCGCTGCGTCCGAAATCGCTTACTTCCCTACTATATAGTACGTGAAAAACAGTATGACGAGTAGTATGTCCGAATTCATAGTATCCGAAATTCAGTAGGGGAGAAGTACCCGGATGACCTACTGCTTCTGGCCGAATTCTATAGTAGGCATATCACGGACACTTTCCTATCCCATGAGGCTCCGGGAGAGGAGGCGTCATATTCGAAAAATG
>JAUMHQ010000058.1:8888810-8899834 GCA_032361165.1 Enteromius paludinosus
CTTGATTAGGAAAACCACACACCTGTCTATATAAGACCTTACAGCTCACAATGCATGTCAGAGCAAATGAGAATCATAAGGTCAAAGGAAGTAAATCCCAAAGATCACTGTGGCTGAGCTCCAGAGATGCAGTCGGGAGATGGAAGAAAGTTGTAGAGAATCAACCATCACTGCAAACCTCCACCAGTCGGGGCTTTATGGCAGTGGCCTGACGGAAGCCTGATCTGATGAGACAAAGATGGAACTTTTTGGCCTTAATTCTAAGAGGTATGTGTGGAGAAACATACACGGCTCATCACCTGTCCAAGAGAGTCCCAACAGTGAAGCATGGTGGTGGCAGCATCATGCTGTTTTTTTCAGCTGCAGGGACAGGACGACTGGTTTCAATCGAGGGAAAGATGAATGCGACCAAGTACAGGGATATCCTGGACCAAAACCTTCTCCAGAGAGTTCAGGACCACAGACTGGGCGGAAGGTTTACCTTCCAACAAGAGAATGACCCTAAGCACACAGCTAAAATGACAAAGGAGTGGCCTCACGACAACTCCGTGACTGTTCTTGAATGGCCCAGACAGAGCCCTGACTAAAAATGGTTGTCCACCAACATTTACCATCCAACCTGACAGAACTGGAGAGAATCTGCAAGGAGGAATGGCAGAGGACCCCCAAATCTAAGTGTGAAAAACTTGTTGCATCTTTTCCAAAAAGACTCATGGCTGTATTAGATCAAAAGGGTGCTTAATACAGAGCAATACAGACCATGTGAAATTTAAGTTTTTCTTTTTTAATAAATCTGCAAAAATGTCGACGGTTCTGTGTTTTTCTGTCAATATGGGGTGCTGTGTGTACATTAACGAGGAAAATAAATTTAATTAAAATGATTTTAGCAAATGGCTGCAATATAACAAAGAGTGAAAAATCTAAGGGGGTCTAAACACTTTCCGTACCCAATGTGTATGTGTCTATATAGAAAGTGAAAATGTGTGCTTTTCTGAGATTTTGAACTTTGAGCTTTCATGATTCATAAGCTTCCAATTTTTAAAAAAAGCAATAAATTACTAAGATTGCGCCTGTAGTTTAAAGTCACAAAAGTCACATTTAGACATTTGATTTGTTTTATTGCCAGAGAACTTTGGTTAATGCAGTTTATCTCTTATGCTAATTTGCCATCTATCAGAATGAGGCAAACAAATAACAGCATTCTGCAACTTTCATGCCCAGAAATTGATTCGATAAAGGCCCTGACTTTACACAGTAAATGCAACTTTCTTTTCCATGCTTTAAAAAAATATAACTCTCTAAGTGTCTCCAAAGCAAACACCAATTCCTTCTGTTCTGTGCTTAGAATCAAAAGCCACGGCCGCAGGCTTGTATCTGCTTCTGCTATCCTGATGAATATTTACATGCTTAAACACCCAAATTAGAATTCATTATCTTGTGTAATCTTGGGTTTAGATCTACATGTGCAGTTGTTTGATTAGTTGCTTGAGGATATGGGTTTTGTGCTTGGTTTGTGGGCCTTCTACCTTTTCTCACACTTGCCTTTTGATGCTAATGTCTGGCAAACGATAGGCCTGTTGTGTTTGAATTAGCATCTCTATTAAAACTAAAAAAAAAGATTGTCGTTGTTGTTCCGAAGTTGTGTACTCCAACCTCTCAATCCAACTTAGCAGCAGGTATGCACACGGGCTTATGGAAACGTGCTTTGGTACTGGACATATTACGATGAATAATTTAAGAACAACACTGGATGTAGTTGAATGAGCACCTGCACATTAACCGGTTTAATGCAGAAGCTTCACGTAGCTGTGGGATTTTTACATTATTAAAGAGAAAATACAGCACGGTCGCCTTTGTCATTCTTGACATTTCCTGAAACCATCTTTGCTATTTGACAGCATTAAAGATGCATGAGAGGCTTACAAATCCACTCTAAGAATTTTCTTTTTCCTCGAGGACTTCTCGAGTTCGTGAGCTTTAAAAGGTAAAGTTTTTTTTTTTTTTTTTTCTGTCACGGTCAGCCTGCTGCGAAGCAGGTCACTGTCACGTTGACATTCTAAAACATGTTCTCTCTTTCCTCCGCAGCTGCTTGAGGTTTATCTCGTGCAACAGAGGAAGTGGTGCGGGAAGAAGAGCGAGTCGGCCCTAACGTTTTGTGTGTACAACAGGATATCCGATGCTGGGAGCGTTAGCCTTGTGTCGAGAGGTGATATAAAAGATAGATTGTCGCTTGTATTCTTAAGAAGTGCAAAAGCTGTGTTTTTGTCTTTCAGCGCATCTTGACTTGCCATATCGCTCCACGTTTTGGAGTGCAGGCGTCTCATTTCAGCATGACGCGAGTAGTAACAAGACTGAGAAAAAAGTAAACCGTTGCCTCTCTGGAACCCGTCCCTTATCACACTTGTATACTTGTTCTGTGTACTTAAAGTGTTGGATTCATTCATAGGCGAAAACATTAATTGCCAGTTGACTGACAGCTGGAGAACACAGGGATTTCATGCTGGGGCAACGGTAATTGTTTTCAGATTTGTTTTAGAGTGTCTTTTTGATCAAATTTGTGCGAGAGCGAGTGAGAGAGAAGGAAAGAAGGAGAGGGAGCCAGACACTACTCATGGGGCCCATTAGGAAATTGCCAGTAAGCAAAGTTGCAAATAAGCTGTCACACAGTACAAATGAGATTACCTTTCCAATGTGCCCTGGAACCTGCACACCGGGGGATGCAGAACCAGTCACGGCAAAACAAGGCACAATCGTCTGATTTATCTCAGCGCTTGATCTTCTGGTGGTGTTCTTTCTGCCTCTGTTTTTCATGCATGGTGTGCAAAACAGTTTACAAAGCGCTTGCAGCACAAGTTAATCAGTTGTAGACAACCTCTGAAGCGAGTCGACATCGTGTTTCAAGTCAGGGATTTCACTTATAGTCATCAGCGCTGAATTTAGACGCAGAGAGACTTAGTTGCGTATTTCTGTCTGAACTGTTTACATTTACTGCTCCTTTTCGTTGATGAATTGGTGGTTTACTTTCATCAGTTGAAGAGTTCAGCAGGTGTATTTTGCAATACGAGCACATTTATGACCCAGGGTTTGATTTTTATTGAAATCAACAGATTTAATCTGCAATTTTCGTGTTGCTATATTTAATGCCTTTTGTCTGTATAGATTTGATTATATTATCGTCCCAAATCAAAACTGGAATAGTTCACCCAAAAATGAAAATTTTGTCATTGTTTACTTACCCTAGAGTAGGTCCAAAGCTGTATGAATTTCTTTTCTGTTTGAAGGACGTTTGCTGTTTTGGGTCACCATTGACTTACATAGTATTTTTTTATTTTTTTTTTATCTACTATAGAAGTCAATAGTGACCCAAACAGCCTGATTACAAATTTTCTTTAAAATATCTTCCTTTGCGCTCAGCAGAACTAAGAAATTCATATCTAATGAACTCTGATAAGTTAAACTAATATTGAAACATAAATGATTTACTGTATATACATTTATAAGCTATTTATTTTACACATATTTCTCCCTGTACACTTAGTGATGAAGTTTAAACATGAAGTTATTAATAAAACAATGTTTTGCAAGTTCAGCCTTTCTAACCATTTAATAAGGCATATCAAATATAACAATGTATTAGTTTAGCAGACACTATTTATACTTAAGTGATTTGAATGAGAATAGTGTGAATATTGCAAGCAGAAGCAATTAAATGCACAGAGTTGTTCCTACATTAACATGACCTTGATCTTGAGCACCACAAATTTGCTGATGCACGTCATCATTTTCACTTGGATGCAAAAATTTGTCTGCCTGTCAAATACTGTGAACTCCATATCAGGAACTCAAGTGTGAATATGTATGAGTCAATATGATGAAGAGAATGATAAGAGCCTTACACTGTGCTTCCACTTTCTATACGCTTGAAATTTCAGGCCACATCTTTGCCTGACGATATTTCTTTCTAAAACATAAGGCTCATTCAAATTATGATGACATATGAGGTTCATATTGGTTACGATGGGGCGCCAATCACTGCCAAAATAGAAACTATACCGATTTGATTGAATTCGCTTAATTTCCAGTATGTGGCGAGACTGTGCTTTATTGACTTAAAGTTTGTATTGTGGTGTAACGCAACGTCTATTTTTATTTCACCGAAACTGCATTTCTGTAGACAACCAGGAGACCCTCATTAGATTCGCGCCAAATGTATGATTCTGTCACACCCACAAAACCCTGCTAGTTGCACTGGACCCATTCTATGACTCCAACTTGTTTTTCTTTTGTAGGACCCAAAATTACTACATTTAAACTATTCTGGCGAAAGTCTGAATGAACCATGCTATTCAGATGACGATGAGGTTTATCTCAAACTGTTACCTTTAGAGTGTGCGGACA
This sequence comes from Enteromius paludinosus, assembly GCA_032361165.1. Lineage (NCBI taxonomy): Eukaryota > Metazoa > Chordata > Actinopteri > Cypriniformes > Cyprinidae > Enteromius > Enteromius paludinosus. Next base: position 8,893,209 of record JAUMHQ010000058.1, read on the forward strand.
CCACTGTCATCATCATTCAAAGCCATTGTGGTACATTCCCTAGCACGCAAAAATAAAAATGCAGAACCAGAGCACTACTATGATATTTGCATTGACAGCTGAACATGCAAACTTTCAGCTTTGAATGCAAACTGCAGTATGTGGTTGTGTGTTGGCGGGTTTGAAGGGCAGGCCGCGCCTGAGAGAGTCAAGCGCCCTGTCGAGTGAAGTGTGAAAAGAGATTAGACTAAACAGATCATAGTCTTATCGGTGAGGTATATTACTGAATAACTGTTACGTACACATGTCTGGATTACTATTATTTCTTGTTGATGAGTGAGCATGCTGCACTCCCTCTTAGAAATGCATTGACAGTTTTAAAGAATCTAAATTAAATTTTAATGAGATTTCAATGAGACTTGTCTCATTATCAAATAACTCATTTCGGAAATTCCATCTCTAATTATATTCCGGCAGTATGGCAGAGGATAAAAGATAGAGTTCATTAAACACATTGGCCCACAGGGGCATGTTGTCACACAGCATGGGGTAAGTTGACACAATAGGAACCTGCCTTTAAACAGCCGAGCAAAGTATAAAGTTGAAATAAAAAAAGAATTGGTAAAAGGTAACAAAGAAAAACTTTAAGTTGTTGTTATTATTATAATTAATAAATAGCAAAAATTTCATTTTAATACACACAAGAGAAAATGATTAATTTTAATTTTTGTTCCATTAACTTTTTTATTTTTGAAAATAAAAATGGATCAATGCTCTGTAGTGTATGGGTGCCGTCAGAATGAAAGCCTAAACAGCTGGCAGAAAAAACAAAACTCAGTTGTCCTCTCACATGAACTGTTTTGTACTATTTTTATTGTTTGTGTAAACAGTGTTTGATCAGTGCATATTTCAAAATAACAAAATGTTAAAGAAGAATGCCATGATAGAGAACGCATATTTTAGCAACAGTGCAAGGTCGAAAATTCGACTATTTATAATTGCTTTTATCAGATGTTTGAACTCTCATTCTGACGGCACCCATTCACTACAGATGACCCGCTGTTGTTGCTCAGATAAAGAAACAAACTCATTTACATCTTTGATGACCTTAGAATGAGTCTTTTTTTTTTTTTTTAGCAAATTTTGATATATGGGCAAATCAGTCTATTCTTTTAATAAACGTCAATTCAGTGTTTAACTAAAATAGTACATTTGAAAATAGTGAAACTTTAGTTTGCTGCATAGACTCATTCTGCATTAAGGATTATTCAAATGTGTATCTAATATTGTGTTTAATAAACATATCAACCACTGTGACAGAAAGCACCTTTATATAACTAGACGTGTCAATCAAAATCGTATTGTTACTAAATGTAGTTCTAGTGACAACTGCCCTGTGTTCAACATCTTTCTCTTAAAGAGTTCAGTTTGCATTCTCCATTCTGTAGTTTTTACAGTAAAATGAGCCACACAATGTCCTCCAGTCCACAGCTGCTTGAATGAATCAAATTAAAGATGTAATTGTATTATTTGCAACTTTGCTTAAATTTAAAGTTTGCAGCAGACAAAAAAAAGTGTTTCCAGGTCTTAAAAAACAGCCATGCAACATGACGAATAATCCCAGTTATTACACTGTTTGCACAATAAGGCAAATACAGCCGTTGTGAGGAAGAGATATTGCCTGAGTGCTGGCTGAGACTGCCATACATGGGCAAATTTTAGTGACTCTGTGTGTGTGTGTGGTGCCGGCTGGAATTTCGCCCTCTGACGTCACTGCCTGTTACTCTCCCAGATTTGGGAAAAAGAAGTTTCACTTTAAGTGGGGATTTGAAACTCTGTGATTCTTAGAAAGCGAGGTAAGAGAACTATTAACGCTTTCGAGGGGCGGCTCCACGCGCGGAAACGCCGAACGCAGGGCCTTGGAGAACGCTGCGGTGTTTCTGCGCTTGAGCTCTACAGCTTGAACTATATTTGACAACTATATGTTCTTCTGTGAGGGATTCGTGCCGTGCCATTGAAATGGAGGGCGTGGGATTGCTAGAAAGGAGGGGGGCGAACTTTGTTTCTTGTATTTACCCCGCAGCCGAAGCGTTTGAGCGAACATATAGAAGGTGTCGGCGCACTTTGAATACGATTAGTAGATACTTGTTGCGTATGAACTTCAGAAACAGATCGTGTTGTTATTCCGAAACATTCTTGCACTGTTGTGTTTCTTTTGAAGAATGCGGAAGTAAATAGGCTGGAGGATTGTAGTGCCTAGAGACGTGGCTTCTGCTTACAAGAGCTAGAGATGTGAAATATTAGTGCTGGCCGTTTGTTTTGCTTGCGATGTTTAATTCAAATATCAGTGCGACGCTGTACAACTTACACCGGAGTTCACTGATTCATTCTGTCTGCTTGTTTACCGGTTAATGTATAAATCTTACATTGACTTGTGATCTTTTCTGTTGAAATGGAGATAAATAGCCTATATGCTCTAGGCGGTAAATGTCTTGCTTTATACGGAGGCGATTTACAAAGCGTTCAATATGTACATTTATAATTGAAACAGCATTTGCTTGCTTAAAATATATTTTGAAAATGTGTTGACAGACCAGATTTTTTTATTTTTACATGATGTGATTTATATACACATATTTCAATCTATAATGAAGTACAGGTGCTTTATGCAATTTAATAAAATAAAATGAAATGCAACATGGAACATGGCAGATGTGCAACTTTAAATACTGTGTATATATATATATATATATATATATATATAGCTCCATCTCTTAATAAATTGCCATTGTCATAACCATAGCATTAAAAGCTCAGGTAATTTGAGTGCAGGCTGAAGCAGAAATAGCTTTGATGGTTAGAACATCATTCTGGATGATTTGAGCCTGTTGCATCTGCTTTTAAACCACAATGTGGAGGTGGTTAAGATGCTCTCTCTATTGACAGTTTTTAGGCAGTCTTGTGGCTGAAAATTGAATATGCAATTTGTTTTGAGTTGTGAGCTTTATAGCTGCCTATTGAAGTCAGACTTCAGCTAACGAACTCTGCAGCGATAATATGGTTTGTTTTGTCAGCATGGCTCTGTCATTCCTGAGTTTAATTGCTGAAATGGAATGTGTTTCTATTTACTATAGATAGAAAATGCATTTTTCTTTGTAATGGTTATCTTTTGGTAAAGCATGAATCCAATGCTGTAATCTAAGCATTTAGTCTAATAGAGATTGGTTCTCTATTGTGTGCGCAGCTAATAGTAAAAACACAATTCATCTTTCCCGACAGACGTTTTCTTGTCAGAAAAGCAAATATCTCCATTTCAAATGTCTAGAATACAGACATTGTTCATCTTAAAAGTAGCTAAGAGCTAAAATATTTATCTGTTTCCTTACAAAGACGACATTTAGAATTCTACTTTGATATGAATCTCTAATCAATAACATCAAGGCCTCCCAGCCATCAAACTGAATATCTTTAACCACCACCCCCCCACCCCCAGCCTCCCAAAAAAGTTTCAACTCCAAACTACATCTCAACCAACAGCAGGAATTAAAAAAGAGGACATGTCTGACAGGCTAGTGATGCTTAAAGTAAAAAGATGAATCCTTCCTTTGAGCCTAGTCTTCCATGCTCACTCCTTTGACTGTCGTTTTGCCATTAGTGCAGACTTTCTATGAATATTGACTCTGTGCCGGATAACTGTAGGTTACTGTTGGATCAAAAAGTGTTGCTATGGAGACTCTGTGATCAGGTGCTGTCTGGAACAAGAGTGACATCTGAAAGTTATAAATACACAAAGAAAACAATTATAGTGAATGTGGATTAATGCAACCGTTAACGCATGAACAGTTCGGCCCACCAGTTAAATCAAGACCTCCTACAGTCCAATGCAATAACACTGACTGAATGATTTTCAGTGTATGTGTAATCTAGTTATTTGAGCATGTATTTTTAAAAACTAATATTTACGTGAGGCACCACTCTGCATTTATGATCAAAAGACATTTAGAAAGTTGCAGAATGGTTCCATTTAAAAATACTGAAATACTGTACATTTGAACTCTATTTATAAAAGAATCCATAAAAACAGTATCAAAGTTTTTTTTTAAATAAATATTAAGCAACGTTGATAATGTTCTTGAGAACCAAACCTGGATATTATAATGATTAGTGATGGCTGCCAAAAATCCAGCTTATGCTTTTTTTTTGACATCAGATAATATTGTATTTGTGATGCTTATTTTTACATTTAGTTAAAATTTCCTGTAATTTAGCTTGATTTTTTTTTTTTTTTTTTGTGAAATATATATATATTTTAAAATAGATGTTTATCTGTAAAATATATATGAAATATCAGTATTAGCCAGAATTCTATATTGATTTATCTTCTTTTTTTTTATATAATATTTTTTTTGTTGTTGTTGTATAGAACAAGTAAAAAAAACAACTAGCCATTTTTTGTCTGAAAAACCAGCTACCAAATTTTTAACTGCTGTACAAAAGCAATATCCCAGTCCTGCATTTTTAGCACGGCTGTGATTAACTCTGGCCTTGTGCGTACAGCTGAATAAGACTCTATTTTGCTTCAATTAGTCTGACATTAAAGCATCCCATCTGAAACTCACGTACGATGAATTTGCTTGACGTAGAAGTTTTAAACAAAACTGTAATTTGCGATGTGTTTCAGTATTGGATGACAAATCCAGTACTCTGATAAAACAGCTGCACCTTGGCTCTATTTTTCACTGTTGCGCTCCAATTTCGAAGAGTTAGCGAGGACGGATCTGTGTAGTTTAAGTACACAGGAAGCAGGCATTCAGGATGAGAGGTGGATGAATGAGTGTACAGTGACTCTGTCCTTTAGGATGTGGTGTGGAACAGGCTCCGGACCGCGAGACGGATGATGCGGCGGCCGCTCGTGCGGTTATGATTTACAGCAGACTTCTGCTCATTTCTCACTGCACTCATTGACACAGCAGTATAAGGAACGCTGCCCGACTTAAAGTTCATCTGCACTGTGACTTTGATCTTCCTCTGAACTCTGGGTAATCAAACTTCCTCACATTCCCTTCGAGTGCTCGCAAGGAAAAAGACAGATTGCCACATTAGCATACAAGGCTAGGAAGACACCTGCAGCCATAAAAAGGACACTCAGTGTTTTAGCCGGTGATAGAAAGAGGAAGGAGCGTGCAGATGAGAGGAAGGACAGCTGAGACGTGTTCACACGCATTTAGAAACATGAGCGTTGTATGCTTATTACCACAGCTGGACAGGCCTTCTCGATTTATGTGGATTAAACGCTGTTTCTCTTGTCCTAGTTGTGATTGATGAAGTGTTTCGTAGTACTATCTCTCTCGTTTACTAGAACCTTCAACTTTCCTTTGGTCCATTGTCTGTTGACTACCAAATAAGAATGTATTACCTGTATCCGCCCTTTTGTAGTCTTTGTCAAATACAGGCTACTCTTAGTCACGGCAGGTATTGCATTGACCCCAGGCAAGGATTTTGTCTTTTGGAAAAGTGTTTTATTACATTTCAAGGTTTTGGACTACACTCTTTATCAGTACTATTCAGCTTCATGATATTGGAAAAATACAGGGATTTTCACTAGCTATATTTAGTAAGAAAGAATATTCGTAGTAAGTAAGAGTAATTTCATCGCCTTTTTTTACTTTTCTCTTTTACTCTGCATGAGTTGGGAAAAACATAAAAAATGTATGTGTTCATACTTGGGTTTACTCTTTACAAGAACCAACACAAACCTTGAGTAACCTTTGAGCTAAAACGATAAAAACTGAACTCCTAATTTGACAGGTTGCTGCAAGTAAAAATAAGTGCTGCCAGTTTCAGAGTGTAGTTTGATTTCGTGCTCCGGGTTCATATGCATGCGTTCAATGATGTCAGTGTTTTAAAAACGCTCGACTGACATGTGTATAAATGCTTTGTGTGAAAATGGGGATGGGAATCATTCTCATGTCGTTCCATATCTTTGAAACACAAATTAAGATCTTTTTTGATGCATTCTGAGCGCTATCTGACCCTCACATAGACAGCAGCAGGGATCCTTACATGATAAATGTCTGGCTCAGAAACATAGTAAGGACATTGTTAAAATAATAATGGTTCAACCGTAACTTTAAAAAGCTACGATAATACTTTTTGTGAGCTAAGAAAGAAAAAATAACTTTATTCTCTGTGTCACCCTGTAGCATCATTTTGATGAGTATTACGTAAACAACGTATGCAACGCATGTGCATATGTTCGGATCAAAGTGTAAACAATGTGTCTGTGTACGTCGGTGCTGCTGACACAGAACAGCATACATGGTTTACTTATGTGATGCTCTCCAAAAATGGCGCTATAGGGTGACACAGAAGATACAAATGTTTGAGTAAAGTAATTATTATTAAAAGTGCCATAGAATGCATTGAGAGAATATTTTAAATTGTTCTCTGAAATGTACATAGAAGGCATGTAGCTTAGGTAAGGGGGAACAAATGCCCAGAAACGGTTTTACAGATCCATTTACAACCCTAGAATTTGACCCTAGAATGAAACAGTCAGTTTTTGCCTTTTTTGGAAGGTTCATGAATAGTAATGAGGAGGTCTGCTCTGATTGGCTGTTTCTCAGCGTTGGTCATTTCAGTAGCAC
>JAUMHQ010000058.1:8906358-8919856 GCA_032361165.1 Enteromius paludinosus
GAGCACTATCGTCTTCTTTCCTATTGGCTGTCGCTCCCGAAAGTCGCTCTTCATTTGCATAAAGTTGAGAGATTCTATACTTTGTCGCGTCGCTGGACACGCCCACATCCGGTCGCCAATGGTCGCTGACGGCCGCTGTGGCTCTTGTCGCCGGATATGAATGGGATCGCGTCGCTTTGTCGTTGCTAGTGTGAACAGGGCTTTAACCCACTGGAACTTTACCTTCAGTTGGCAAAGTAGATCAACCTTGTTTAATAGGAATGTCTTTTATCAAAGTACTGAATCCCACCACTTTTTTTCCTGACCGCTAGTAAACCAACAGTTTAGCTGTTTACACCTTCACATTCCCCTGCTACCACACCACAGCAGTGACAGGGAAAGGTAGACCTTAATGGGATTTTCCATAGCCGTGAGGTGCGATATACTCGACTTTAATGATAGAACGGTGTGATAATCTCATTACTTTTTGCTCAACAGTACTGAAGGGTCTTCATATCCAGTGATGGTTGGCTTCGGGCTAAGTATACTGTAAACTCTTCAACACTTGTCTTAATTCAGTTTGGAGCCAGTGCAAACAGCAGCTGGAGCACTTAGCATCAGTCAAAACATTTTACTATTCATGACTCATCGCTCTGTTTCGTGTGAAGTAACTGAAGTCGTTGTTAACTTTTTTTGTTTTATTTATTCATCCCCCAAATGTGTGATGACTCATCTTGTTAAGTGATAGTTAACGCTTGAATTCTGTTTTCAATTAATCAGAGGGCAGTAACAAGTGCTTCCATTATACGACATGTCGGATTGCCAACGATTCCTTTTAAAAGGCCAGGGGATTTGTTTTAAAAGAAGACCGGAACCTCCCTCGTAATGAGCCGTCTTGTTGTTTAGCTCTTATATTAAGAGAAATTAATTTTTCTTTTTTGTGGCACACTGAAATATGGTAGCATTGCTGTGAGAACCCTCTACGTCGTTTTTAAACATTGGCTTTTTTTTTTTTTTTTTTTTACCAAAAAAAAACATTCTTGTCTTCAGTTTGAAAAATTTCTGGTGTTTGTTTTCATAGCGCGTTGTCAATTTGAGAGAATATCCTGACAACATATAAACTTCAGGATTGATTAATGAAAGCAATTAGAAGCCTGGGCAGATTGCAAGAAAATGAAGTTAAATAAGTGGATGATTATCTATTTATAAAAGGATTCACACTGAGGGTTTGATTGCATTCTATTTATACATGCAGTTCCTCTGAGTTTAATGACCGAAGGTTAAGACTTCTTAAATGAAAGCATCGGCAGGAAACTTTAAACATTTCTTTAGTGCTTTTCTTTGCGGTAAAGCCAGTGCCCTTGTTTTTATTTGGGGTCAATGAAATATACATAACAATTTTGAATTCTACAGTTTATTCCCTGAGAAAATATTCAGTTTTCATGAATCAAAAGCATTTACTTGATGTATTAAATGAAGAATTAGATTAAATTTGTCAAAGTTTTATTATTTTGGATGTTAGGGGGTAGTTTGGAAACCTAACCTATAGTGTTAAAAAATAATTAAATAATACAATGTCATTTGAGTCAGCTTCTACAAGCATTTGAGCTCATGTGGCCTCTTGTGGCCTATTTACTATTTTTAATTAAACTGCATTTTTGTTTCATATCGTGCGGTTTGGACTTTTTAATATTTAATGCATATTTTATGGGACTATGCAGAAAGCAAAAGTACGTAATCACAGATTTTGAGCTTTGAAAGACTATGAACCCATTAGCACTTTTTAATCTGTCACAGAGCCACACATGCTTTAGGTCAGATTAAAAATGCCAATATCTAACAGTAATGTTATCATTATGTCCCCTCGCAGCAAAGGCGCAGTTTTGCGATCTGCCAAAAAAGGCATTATCCTGCACCTCTGGGGGCTCAGCCTCAGCCCTGTTCTTTTGGTATCGGAGGTCACCGGCAGATTAATTTCTTCTGACACACAGGCTGTATGTTAATGGAGCCCGGTTTAAAAGGTTGCATGTGCCAGACTAACAGATGCCATTTCGCTTGTCCTGTTATTTTGTTATGAGGCGTGTTGGCTTAAAAACAGAGCAACCAAAAAGCCTAGATCGTGGCCCCAGAGGAGAGGTAGATGTTGGCCTGTTAAATGATAGCTTGCTGAGAGACGCAGCTAGAGCAGCAGATATTTGCTTCTGCACCAGCACCATGCCAGCCATTCCTGTGCCTCATTGGCTTTAGGATGGATCAGTGGGTATGGGCCCATTTCTGGAAAACATTTTCAGGCTTAAATCACAAATATGAAGCTTTTTAGAGCTAAACAAAGTGGCAAATGTTCTTCTTTGGATGTAGCCGTGGAAAAAAATTGGAATCGGCCACATTTATTTGTGTGCGTCTGAGATAGATAGATATATAGAAGCCTTTATTTGTCACATACACTGTTACATGCATGTTAAATATTTTTTATATAATTTATTTTAATAACACTTTTATAAAAGCCCCTGTATTCTGTTGATGTATTAAAAAGAAAATAGTGCATACTCAATAATAATGGGATAATCATAAAAGTGCGTTATTACAAATTTTCTTTTATTATTAAATATTTAGTTTTATTTAATTTTAATCAATATTTTAATCTTTTTATAGAAGCCGCTGTATTATCTTGCTGATGTATTAAATAAAAATAAAAAATAATAATACATACTCAATAATAATGTGATAATAATAAAAATGAATAATATAAACATTTTTTAAATTTTATTTTATTTAGTTTTATTTCATTCAGACTTTTATAAAAGCTTTTTCTCCCTTTAATGTATGGTTGCATTAAATTAAAACATAATTTTTATTTTAATTAAAATTAAATAAAAAAATATGATTAAAATAAATCCTCAACTAATCTATAATTATATTGATGATAATATTTGATAATAATATTCATGAAATAATTAATTAATGATTTTTTTTATAAAATAAGAAAATTCACAATTTATCTCATTCATTCATTCATTCATTCATTCCACATATCTTTAACCAATATTCAGTCATGCAAATTCTGTTATGCAGTTCTGACATAAAATATGCCCCAGTGGCCTGTTTATTATCCAGTCAGCTGTGGACTGGTTTCATGGTCATCAAATCTTGTTTTTGAAGTTTTGTTTGTGTCTGTGTGTGTGCATTGATTCGTTTTAAGGTATGTTCAGGTCATCTTCAAAAATGTAGCATAAGAGTATGAGTCATAAATTAAGTGTCTGCTGTCACTCTCCAACTGCAAAGTTAAAAGTTAACATTGGGTTCCCAAAAGTCTCTAATCTTTGGATTGATTTAAAAGCCTCTTAAAGTGCAATGCTAATAGAAAGTGTTATTATTACAAAGTACAATGCAAAAAAGACTGGAGCCAGAAAGAAATTAGAAAGGGCTATAATGAGTTATTAAATAGAGTAGCAAAGTGTTCTGAGGTCTATAGAGAATAAAAATGACCCTTTGAGTCGCCATTGCTGGCATTTTAAACTAATTCTCTATCCATTATTGGCTTGCTATTGAACTTGGTAGGGGTCTGTCTCAAGCACTGTGAAGGAAAACGTGGAAAAGGGTTTATTGTCTTGTAAAAAAAAAAAGGATACATTTGCTGTAGTCATGCTAAGTTAAAACCTTTTCTTTGGAGGGAAATTTTCTGACCTAGCAAATGGAAAGTCATAATCAATTCTCTGTTAAAGGCTGTTTTTACAGTCTCCTCAATTGCCAGCATAATCACAAGGAGCATAAACAAAATCTATTAGTCGTTATTCATTAATTAGGACCTATCGACTGCTCTGAAGCATTTGTCTTGTGCTGTAACTTGCGTGTAATGCGTCTCCCTACTGCTTCTGTCAGGGCTGGACTGGGAGTAAAAATCGGCCCATTTTATGCATTTATGCATTTTATGGTCCAGCCGGCCCACCACCACATATAGGCCTACCATATAAAGATGTGGAAAAAAATAAGAGACCACTGCAGAAAAATCTGTTTCTTTTGGGCCTTATTCTTAAAACTGTCAATCTCACCAATACAAAACAATGCACGTTTGTTTCATTTTTTTGTGAACTGCCGTCTTTGAAATTTTAAGGATAGAAGCAACTTGATGCTCACTGAATCCTTGTGCCAATAAAGCTAGGATTGAGCCCTGTTTTTCTTGACTTTTTTTTGGCATGTTTAGTGTTTATTTTTAAATGTCTAATTATGTTTGAAAGACTTCTAGCATGTTTTACCATCCAACTGATCACACTGCAAGTGGATAGTGTTGATTACAGCAGTGCTTTTTATACTTTTCCCATTAAATACAATTGGATTTAGGTGCTCACCAAAGAAGTACCTCAATAAACAGAATGAAGTATGTTTGTGTAGACATTTAACAAAGACTGGCATACTCAGAAAGATACTGATTTAGGAGTAAATTACAGTGGTCTCTTATTTTTTTCCAGAGCTGTATGTGTATATATATATATATATATATATATAATATTTATTAGTGCTGGGCGATATGGAAAAATCATATATCACGATATGGATTATTTTATATCACGATAACGATATATATCACGATATACCACAATAAAATATGTTTTCAGTTATTCTCTTTAAAGTTTGACAAAAATATCATTGCATACTTTATTTTGAAGTGACTTTTAACTGTACTGTCACAAATAAGAAAAATACATTTTAGTTTAGCAATATAAATGTATCAAATGACAACAGATGTTGTGGAGGTACAGCTACAGTAGCCCTCACATTTTTTTAACCACGTCATAGTTATTAAAATAGCATTAACAAAATAAACTATTAAAAAAATAAAAAATAAATAAAAAATAATTTAAATTTAATTTTTCGGGCGCGGAAACAGTCTTTTGGCAGAGTTTGCACATGACTGTCTTCTGCTCCGTGTCGGAGCTCTTGAAGCCAAAATGCAACAAAATCACTGACGTACCCCCACGTAGCCTATTTAATGGAATATTTTCTTTAGTAATTGATAAAATTAGGTTAGAAACGATAGAAACGATAGAAGAGAAATAGGACGATAGACACTTTTCTATTGTCCCCACGATATATATCGTCATATCGCCCAGCACTAATATTTATATATATCAACTAGCAACTGTGTACATATAGACTACAATAATATTAAATTCTGCCAGAAATCTTCACACTATAGGACAGCAAAGACCACCACAAAGAATGCAAACATTGATACAGTACTGGTCTCTTTAATATTGAAAGTTAGGTAGCACAAACTCATAAAATAAAAGCTTGTGCAATAATATCCCATATCGTTGGATAAAAATAAAACGTCAGGTCATATTTCAACTAGATTAATTCGCATTCGTGAAACCTTATGCACACATTTGACTTTTCCGCTGTTTTAAAAAATGTTCACGTATTCTACAGTTGTGGCGCGCGCAGGCATTAGGACACGTAAGATTCCTCCGTCTCCCCTTCATGCGAGCTTCTGTTTTTAAGCTTTTTAAGCATTTTGCTGCTTCCACTTGTAGGCTTTTGCGTCTCCTCTCCCGCAGCTTCTTTGCATCCCCCCCCCCCCTTGCTCTTTTCTAGTTTATCTATTGTTATAGACGGCCTCATCTCAAACTCCGGTCGAACTCTACATAGCAGATGAAGGGGAGATGAGGGCTGGCCAGGAGGGAGGCATGGTCTGGCCTGAGATTTCATTGAACTAGCTCAATGTCCTTTAAGACAGTGAACCAATGGGCCGCGATTCGTGTCTCAGATACTCCACCGTGGAGCATGTTAAGAGATGATTGGGCCAGCCCAGTGTCAGTATGGAAAATGAACCAATGGGCCGGTCGTTGGCCAATAAAAAAATAAAAATAAAATAAAATTTATATTATATCGACCAGCCCCCAAGTGCGTCGGCCCACCGGGCATTTGCCCGGTATGCCAGATTACCAGATTATCAGCCTTACCATGAAAATAATCAGCTTGTTGTATCTGCCAGGATTTCAGGTCCTTTTTTTAGTAAGCAGGCATGTAATAAGATGAATAACAGTTACCTGGTCAATGTCCTGCTGAATAAACTGCTTTGGGATGAAACAAGAGTCGGCCTGATCATGCGGTCAGGGCTTGCTTTGTTGTAATGACTGCCGGACTGTATGGTTTCTTATACATGGCTTCTTCCGCAATCATTTAGAGAATCTGGTGGGACGTATGACCAATATTTTATACAGTATTTTCAGTTATCAGTAGTGAGTAATGTTTACAGTAATGGTACAGTACCATTCAGAAGTTTGAAGTCAGTAAGATTTGTTGTTGTTTGTAATAAATTATTACTAATTATTATTGATATTCTGACATGTTTTAAAATATAATTTTTTATTACATATTTAATGTGTATTTTTATTATTGCAGACATTGGTAATTGACGGTAATCTTTGCTGACATTTTAGTCACTTATGGTTATTAAAACAAAAAACTAAAACATGGCTAGTTTTTTAACAATCCAGTGAATACAAATAAGGTACTTTTAATTTAATTTAATTTAATTTGTTTACATTTTAATTACATTTGTTTTTTAAGTTGATAGACACAAAGCAAACTTTTGTAACGTTGCATGATATTTGCTGGCCAGTCGTATTGTACAGATATACACACCTGCTATGCACTCTTACCACAAGAGGATGCAGAGTATTGTCCTACGGAGACAAGAATGCCGCTTGGCTTCCTGGCTGGAGCAGACAGGCCCTCTCTCTCTGACCACAGTTGCCTCTGCACCGTGAACGTGTTCCTCTGCTCACGTGGCTCACAGCCGGGATTAATTGCCACCGAGCCCTCTGTGATCCAGGAATGCAATTACCTACTGACCCAAATCATCTACTTGGCAGGAAGTCCTTATCCCTCACACCGTGCTGCCAGCACCTGCCAGTAGACACTTCTCTTTCCCCTGCCTCTTTTTATTTTTTTCTCTCTCCCTCATCTTGTGTCACACAGCTGATGTCTGGCAAGGGATGCTCACATCAAAAGCAGCTGCAAGCAATATGAGTATTCATGGAATATGTAAAAGTTACACAGTTTGTAGTAAGCTATGGGACTCCGTGTCTTACAGTGAAAAGGTTTGAAAAAGAATATTAAAATATGTATTTTTTTGGAAGAATGTAAAAAATCCTTATTGTCAGTCTTGATCAGTTGAATGCATCCTTGCTGAATAAAAGTATTTATTTCTTAATATAAAACAAAATGTGTAGTAAATATATATGAACTCTCAGAATATTTCTTATATACAATTTGCATTATGTTTATTTGTAAATTGGCTCCCACAGCCCAGTTAATTTGTTTCTTACACAAAAATTAAGTCCAATAAATTAGTCATACTTAAATACATTTTGGCAAATCCCAAGTAATGAATTAATAAACTGTGAGAAGTTTTGGCTGCACTGACCTAAGTAAGGATTAGCATATGATTCTGGGCTTCCCCTGGACTCTCAGAGGGAAATGATTCACAAGTGCTATGATTGTTGAGATTAATAATGTAATTTGTTCTGTCCCATAGCTTCTGATCTTCACTCACACTGATCAGAACATTTTGTTCGGACTTGTTTCTGAATGTGCATTGGAGTCAAACGCAATGGCAGGCTTTGAGTTTTGAGCTTTGAGAATTGGCTGTCGCTATTATTTTGTTTATCCAAAGGGAGTTTTGAGTGTACGTATGTCGTAATCACAAGTGTCTCACTTTGCTGGGACCTTTCTGTGACTGCGTCAGTGGTCCTCATCTATAACCTTTGTAATGATTTCATATGGGAGAGTGAGAGTGGGAGTTTTCATTCAATAGATGTTCTCAAGCCGTTTCTTTGTGCTGTTGTGAAACAGAATAAAAGAGCCTTGGCTAGAATCCTAGCTGTATCATCAGCGACGGCAAACAACCATCCTTCAGTTCTTTTAATGTTAATGAATGAACTAAAGCAAGAAATGTCTACTGTATGTGCCTCACTCTCATTTTACAGAGATCAAAGGTTGGGAAATTACCAATCAACAAAAGCCATTCACGTGTTCAGCCATTGTTGTTGTTTTCAAATCATTATAATGCAGACTTTGAATTAGAGCTTATTTCGTCTAATGCAGATTTATTAAGCTGTTTTTATTTATTTATTTTTTAAACAGGGAATCACTCTTGTGTCCAGTTAATTCCTTTCCACGTATTATTATTATTGTAATAATTAGAACATTTAAATACAAATAACAAATACATTACAGTTTGTGATTTCTAGTAATACCACCGTCTTGTAGAATTGTACTGTCTTAAATTTGAATTTGCATCCATTTAAAGACGGCCACTCCACTACACGACACGGGGTTACATGACCGCAAATTGGAAATTTTGTCATCCATCACTTACCCCCATGTCGTTCCAAACCCATAAAAGCTTTGTTTGTCCTCGGAGCACAATTTAAGATATTTTTGATGTAAACCGGGAGGCTTGTAACTGTCCCACTGACTGCCAAACGGTTAACAACTGCCAAGGTGCAGAAAAGTATAAAAGACGTCACTGTAGTATTATGATTGGTTGACAATATTTGAATGAACAGCGTTTGTTAATCTTAATGTTAATTTGAGCATTTACTAATGCATTATTCAAATCACAAATTGTGTTTGGTAACATTAGTTAATGCACTGTGAACTATCATGAATAAACAATGAATAAGTGTATTAACTAACATGAACAAAGATGAATGAACACTGTAATAAATGCATTTTTCATTCAGTCTGACTAACTAATGTTAACAAATGACACCTTATTATAGTGTTATTGTAGCAATTTATTTATACATTAAAATTGATCAATTTAAGGCTGACACTTTTTCATGCACCGTATTTGTATATGTGCAAGTGCAAATGAGAGGTATGGAAAAAGGGAATAAAAGTGACATCACCCAAAACTCTCAAAAAATACCACATGTTGTATCAGGACCCTTTTTGATTGTATTTGTTTTTACAACCCTCATTCACTATGCAGTCTCATTGTGTATGGAACTCTTTGGGTGAACTGTCCCTTTAATGTATTGTGTTGAAGTTACATCATCTGAATTCAAAAACTTCACGGACTTTTAGCTTTGTTTGCATGTTGGTGTAATCTGCTTCTAATTTCTGTGCTTGGTCATACTGTGGCAAATGAGTCAGTAACGCGGCACCCCAGAGAAGAGCTTCCCAGTGTAGCCCCACTCACCAAACGTGGGCAGAAATAGAAGACTGTATTACCGGCTATATTAGGGGCCATGGCTGTTCTGTTCCATTATAAGCCTAAACCCTGACAAACAGGATTAAGCACACCAAAAATACAAATTCTCATGGATAGAGTTTTATATTTTCAAAGAACTCCTAACTGACACATCATTGGATAGATTGGGATGATCCGAGGTATTCCAGCGAGAGCTAAGAAGGATCATACTGAATCCAAAGAGCTCAGCAGTAAAAGCCTTTTTCCTGGGGTGCTTGCCTGTTATGTTCTAAATTTTTGGCTAGAAAGAGATGTGAGAGGGCGAGATTACAGCTGTCCTGCAGCTCCGCATGCACAATGTTTAGGGCCAGGGCTTCCTAGATCACTGCCCTTGACGAAGCTGGTCAATTTCTCGTTGTGATGAGTTGTATCATTGTCCTATTCAGGATATTGGAGTAAAAGAGAGGGACTGAAAACAAACAACAACAAAAGGTCAAACAAAGGGTTTAATGCATTGTCCTGCGGCATTAGTGTGCTAAGGGTTTAAAAAAGGTCTGAAAGCATAGAGATGCCATTAAAAGGAAAGTTGAATTAGGTGGGTTAGAGGGAAATTTATTTGTCGAGTATAGCAGCTAAAAGCATAAAAGCTTGCACATATGTGCATTTGTTTTTCCTGTTGGAAAAACATTGACGACTCATGGTGATGTTCTTTTATGCACTCATTCTGTTTAAGAGTATGAACAGTGGCAACTGTCGCTCACAGTCATCCGGATATGGGAGCTACTGGCCAAGCTGGAATGGTAGGGTCAAAAGATGTTGACATAATCAGCTTTAAATAATACCGTATTTGCACAGCAATGGCAGCACAGAAGCTGTTTCTGAACCAAAAGATGCATTTATATGGACTGTTTAATGCTACCCAGAGGCACTGTATTTTATGCAAGCTGAGGAAAAACTGAAGGCTGTGACAGAGGTTGCATGTAGTCTATATAGCATTATGCTAATATTTTACAACTTAATTTAAAACCACCACCACTACTACTACTAATAGAATAGATAATAATAGATTACAACAGCAGAAATATGAGTTTTCATGTGATATTCACCACATATACTGTAGCAACAATAATTACAGCATATTTTTTGTCCAAGTCGTGCACTAAACAAAAAGAAGATACACAACACAACACTACGAAAAGTCATCCGGTCTGACTGGGCATGATGTGTCAAGACCAAAATCCATTCATAATTTGTATGACAGGCTTTACTGATGCTTATATCATTTCAGTCACATTTAGCTTTCTTCTGCAGAAAGAAAAGTTTAATAGAAAGTTACAGTAAATACAGTAAAATGAATGGAGACTACAGACTAATGCACACTCAAAGATATACGGTATTTCAAGTTTTCAAATATATTGGGAACGCTTAACATTCAATTAATTGGTTAACAGCATTAGTTAACATGGAATGAAAATGAACAATACTTCTGTTTATTAACAAAACAAAGAAATACAACTAAATGATTTATCCGTATCGCTTGACTAATATTCAAGATTTATATACTGTACCCATTTTTTATGTGGCAGTGTATACATTTGGTTTTCTTGCATTTTTGAGAAACAAGTGATTGTCATTGTTAGCATCTTATTTTTTAATAATTTAGGCAAGGTTTTTAAATTGACACAATACGATAATGACCTATCAACATGGATCAGAACTGTAATATTGCCACATTTTTAATCAGTTTACTCCATGTTAGATGAGGAAAATCCAGTGTAAAGCCTGGGGTTTGATGTTTATAATCTCTTCAGTGCTCTTGTGCTGCGGTTGGGGTGCTGATGATGAACGCTAGTCATCAGAGTGAAGCCGTGAGGGCTGTTGTCATATTAGGTGATTTAGTTCACAATTCAGCTTCATCAAGGCAGTAAAATGAGTTGTACTGGCATACAGATAAAGTGCAAGTGTTTTGCAGCTATAATGAAATATCCCCTGGTTTGATCTTTTTTATTTTCTTTTAAGTATTTGTAGTTGAAACTGATTTTTCTTTTTTCTTTTTTGCTTTAATTTAAATAGAAATCATTATAAATATTGCTGTCACTAATTGATTTAATGCATTCTTTCAGATAAATTTTTTTTTTTACATTTATTATTTATTTAATAAACATTTATTTGTGCAAATATACTTGTTTTATGATTGGATAATTATAATTGTTATGGTTTTTATTTTTTTATTTTTTGTTTTATAATTTTTAAGTCTTATATGCTCGCTTGAGAAGGATGGTACCTTTTTGTTATACACTTGAGTTGAAATCGAAGGCGGAGAGACAGGAGGAGGGCTGGATTTTCAAATCCTTATGCTGTCGGGCCAAATAAGGAAGGAAAGTTTCTGGTAGCTGAAAATTGTAGCTAAAATTCCTCACGTTGCAGGCATTCCTGCATGCTTTTAAACAAGGATTGGACGGGTGGGAAGGGAGAGGGTGGGCTTACTGAATATCCTGAACATGCAAGCCAAAAAAACAACCTCAAAAATGGGAGTTATGAGCTTGTCCAGCTGTTTTAGCGTTTTATAAAAGTCCTTGTTGTGATCCACAATCCTACTTACCGGAGGCCAGTCCATCATGTTAATGGCTGAGGCTGATAGGATGTTTTATTGGATGGTGTGGAGTGAATTTGCATCGTGTCAGAGTGTCCCATGAGGATGACAGATGCTGATTTGATAAATTGCATTATACACACCAGTCGCTTCCTGAGATCAATGGCGGACTACATAGAAAGTCCTGCCCCATGGTATAGTGCTGTGGGGTACAGTTAGTCCCCAATCTCTGCAAAACACAACACACACCCACCTACCAGAACAGACTCTGGAATAGATCTCAGCCAAGCTATTCCTTAGGGTGTTCACATCTGTGTGGTTATTGTTAAGGCAGAGCTAAAGCAGCCTACTTTGGAGAATATAATACAAAACAAGTGTAACTCCCTGTAGGCAGTACGCTTGTACTTCTGACAGAGAGAAAATCAGCACTGCTTCGTATTGCGCTTATTATAAGTGCAATTTTAATGATTTAGACACATTAAGTGCATCAGCGCTAAACCAATAGTCTAAATAAAAGCATGCGTCTCCTGAAGGCCTTCGACTTCAAAGGATATATCGTTAAATGTTGGTATGAATGATTTAAGCCTATGGCAAGACGAGAGACCGGCCAAGTCAATGGCGCATCAATCATTCACAACTTAACATACGTCTGTCTAACTGAGTTTGGCAATGCAGAATATTCCCTGGAAACAATGAAATGGCCGGAAAGTAGAGAGAAAAGAATGGCAAGACATCGAAAATGCTGGAAAAAACATGTAGGCAAAATTATGGGGAATGCGACTGAGAATTACAGAGGAGATAATGAGAGAAAAAACACTGAATGAAAATTTGGAGGAAGTAAGGCGAGTCGATGGCGCAGGAATAATTTAGGGCTCCTCATACGGAATTCAAGTCAGTGTTTTGGATTGTTTCTCACCTCACTTTATCACAGATTTGGCCGCTTGCTTGCTTTCCTCGTGCTTTGGGTTCAGAATGGCTTGTTTCTCATGGTCATCTTCTTACTTAACAGCGGAAAGCCAGCGTTCTACCATAAAAAGCAGGAAAATGTAGTAAAAATTGTTGGAATAAATGTAAACATGCACAATGTATTTGTTATTTTCAGAAAAAAGTTCTTTATATATGTTCTGTATATATATATATATATATATATATATATTCAAGGTAAAAACTTGTTTAAAAGATTATTTATGAAAAAAACATTTTACAGCCTAAAATAGCTTTACCTTGTCATAAGAAATACCAAATTTTCTGCTGTTTTAAAAGACTCTCTTATGATATTATGTGCTGTTTTAACTTTTGTTTGCATATTTCTGCATGTTTGAGGGTCACTGTTTTAAAATTGTATTGTACTCACCCAAAAATGAAAATTGTGTCATTAATTACTCACCCTCATGTCGTTTCAAAGCCATAAGACCTTTGTTCATCTTCAGAACACATATTAAAGAGCCACTATTATGCCATTTTAAAGGTGGCTAATATTGTTTTATAAGCCTCTTAAAACAGGTTTATGTGTATGCAAGGTAAAAAAATACTTTAGTTTTCTCCAAAAATTGATTTTATTTTACCCCATTTCTAAATGATTCGTAAACGACTTGTGTGAAGCAGTTCGAAGACTCAGTTTCTCTAAACCCCTCCCTTCCGCGAGGGCTCACTGTGATTGGTCAGATGGCGCAGTCCTATATGATTGGTCTACCGCTACAGCGCTCCACAGACTCAAAGCTTGA
>JAUMHQ010000058.1:8954730-8983610 GCA_032361165.1 Enteromius paludinosus
TGTACAAACTGTATGTGGTATTGCCCAACACTGACCCTACACCTAAACCTACCCCTTACAGGAAACTGTGTGCATTTAGAATGTTTTTTAAGCCTTTTGAATTACGGGGACTCTGAAAATGTCTTAAAAAATCACCTACATATTGTAATACCTATGTCATACCCATATCATTATACAAATTTGTGTCCTCATAAACCAAATAAACCCGCACACACACACATAAATACAAAATATTTTTTAATTTTTATTTTTTAATTTTTTTTTAATTTTTGTTTTTTGTTTGTATATTTATTAATTTTCATTTGCCTGGTCAGACAATAGCAGCAAACTATTGGCATCTATGCATGCTATCAGAGGATAAGGGGAGATTATAGTTGTTTACATTAATGTTTACGTTTGATATAAAACTGTGAATCTGATATAAAATTGCGGATTAGAATAAATGCAAATGAGGGACTGCACTTACAAGCAAAAGACCCCCAAGGCTCTCCAGTCACACTGGGTTGTGGGAGTCAGATTTGGGCCACCGGGGGCTTTGCATTGAAGAGTTCTTTAATTTTGTTGTTTTTTTTTCAAACATGGTTTAATCAAAGAGTAGTGATGAAAGTCAAAGCATCTGAAGGTGTAAACTTATGCTGATTGTAGACATATTTGTTCTTGCTAGACAAGCGCATTCCCCTTAAAGGGATAGTTCACCCAGAAATGAAAGCGCCATGATTTGCTCACCTTCATTGTATTTCATACCTGATTTTTTTCCCCCCATCAGGAATATAAACACTGAGGGAGATTTTGTACAATGGAAGTCAGGGGTAACTGTTTGGTTTTCAACATGTTGTTGAGCTGTCCCTTTAAGAGACAAAAAGTTCAGTAAATAAAGGGTTTTCTTAGTGTTTAAATGATTGAAACATGAGTCACATCATGTGTTTCTTGTGTTAAAAGCACAACTAAATGAATATATAGATTTCTCAAGCCTTTTTGTGATGTCTATTCAATAATGTACTAATTTTTCACAATAAGTAATAATGAATAATTATGATTATTGTATAAATTGTTAGGATTTATAAAATGTATCATCAGCATCTCATGAAAAACAAACAAAAGGCAGAAGAAAAAACAAAAAAGTCTCTCTCTTTATTGTAACTGTGAACTTCTTGGAAGGTTCAAGTAAACACTTGAGCGTTCTCCAAGAATCCTAATGCGACTGTGTTGATCTCTGCTATTTCATGCAGCTGCCTTCATCAATCACTTCATATCCATTACACCTTTTAGGCCCTTCTCTCTTCTCTTCATTGAGTGCAGAGAATTCTGAACACCACACAGGTCAAAGGTCATTCTCTTCATGCAGGCCGCTGGGAGAAAGATTTGCGGTTGGACTTATTATAGCTCAAACAATGCTGTGAGTTCTGTCATCACATGGCTGTCAGCCATGGATTGTGCATAGCGAAGACCAAATAAACCATTATGTTTGGCTGACAGGAAAGGAAAGTGGCAGCTGTACACGTCTGTCCTTTATTATGCCACATATGATTAGGGCAGTAAATTCAAAATGATTTAGCGAGGCCTTTGATGTTCATGGGATTCTGTTTATTGTGTGTTTGGATATATGATATTATGATGTGGACTGAACTCATAAACCTCGTTTACACCTTGAGACATGAAAACACATAATGTACACATATTTCAGTTCATACATGTTACTAAAATAATGCCGAAGACAGCTTGAAGTTTACGTTTATTATTACAGGGATTTTTTTTGTTGCCATTTTGACTTTATTTAGATAGGATAGTGGAAATCGGCACTCCCACAATGCTATTGGTGCTGACTTGCTTGAAGTGTTACGGGTTAAAATCGAATAAGTTTTGGAAGATTTCGCACATTTCAAAAAATAAATAGAATTTATTTTTCTTTCGCTGAAAACTTTATTTATTTTATTGTATTGCTTTTTTTCTGTACAGTGGAAGTCAATGGGGTCCAAAATTCTACATTTCAAAAAGTATCTTTTCACAGAAGACACAAAGTCAAACAGGTTTGGAACAACGGTGCAGTGTGTAAATATAAAGGCATATCATTTTTTTGGTTTGTTTTTTTAAATGAATAAAATGAAAGTAATCTCTGTGATGCACCCTTCACCACCCAACATTATGGAGGTCTGGGCTCTGTGGAAGCTCCTCGTTTATCTTGTGTAACAAGCTGCAGGATTCTTGCATTTTTCTGATTATACTGGCCCTCCTTGAGATTTCGGAAAGAATGAGGTTTGTGGTTATGCAGTAGTAACCGTCACCTTGTGTGGGTCAGATTCTCACCCTTTATTTACCTTGTTTAATTGCTACAAGCAGTTATTTTACAGGTTGGGCTTGTTATGCTGGCATGGGCAGTGATGACTAATAGGAAATGGAAAACAAAAAAAAAAATAGACAGAGATTGCTGATTAAATGCCTCCATATAACCATGTTAATTTGACACTAAACTAAGTAGGCCTCATCGTTTTCACTTTTAGAAGAAATCTTGCAATGTAACGGCTTTCTTTTGCGCTGCTGTTCTGGGGGGCTGGAGTTCACCTGAGGGGCACTGTGGATGTGACGGGGAGCTGTTCATGTCCTGACAGTCTTAGCTCACATCCTCGTTAATTAAAAGGTTGAAGGAACGGTCTTTGGCTGGAGACTACGAATGATCTGAAAAGAGGGGATGAGTCATTATAAACCTTATCAGCATGGCTCATGAATATTAATTAGGTGACGTGACGATCGTCCAGTGGTCCTAACTTGTTTACTTAAACAACAGGAAAATAGGGTTAGCCACTTACCAATTTGGTGTTTGTGCAGTCCATTTGGTTTTCAAAGACTTCTGCTCGGTGTGAAGATCATGCAAAGCTTTTGAAACCATGTATGATTATTTCCCAAAAGTGAAGCTATTTTATTGTTTGATAGTGCTAAATAAAGTTTTTTTTCCTGCAAACTAACATCATTTTTAAAAATTCTTCAACATTTCCATGTAAAAAGCATGGAGTCAGTATATATATATGCAAAATAGTGCTTTATAAATAGCCAATATGCTAGCCATATGCATGCTTGGTAATCAAATAATTAATCATGAAAATTGGACCCTAAACTAAAGTGTCACCAAAATGTTTTATCAATTCTAAAGCATTTTTTGAATAGTAACTGTGACTTTGTAGGGCAGAAATGTATTAGTAGAGGGAGTATTTTATTAAAAAGTCTTTTAAAAAAAGGATTTTCCCTGAAAGTCCAGAAAACATTTGGTGAAGAACAGAAGAAAATTTATTCGAAAACCTTGCATGGGTGGAATGGACAGGATCAACAATAAAAGACTTAAGTATGTGAGCTGTCTGCACGGCCTTTTGTCAAAGTAAGCAGCATATGCTTGTGGTTTCTACGGGAACGTTAAGATTCTCATTTGTGGGTTTCCTGTCAGGTTTCCACAGGGAGACTTATTTGGGGGGGCTGACATAACAGCCGGTAGTCGGTTAGCTGATGACCCGCCGAATGTGGAGGGAGAAAGACGGAAAGAAATGAAAAATAAAGAAACAAGCGAGCAGGATCTGATAAAAACAGAACAAAAACTTTAGGAGAAAATAAATTATGAAAATTCATCCGCAAGTTGTGTGTCAGCAACTTCACAAAGTCATCCTCTGCTTCTGAAGGAAAGATTCTCAACGGCTACTCAAAATGTTTCCAACACTTTCAAGTGTTTCCATTCATTTCATCACCGACAGATAATCCCGCCTTATGATAATCATTGGCTAGACAGCATAGTAGACAATGTAAAAACAGCACTTTAAGCCACTTACCACCTAGAAACTGTGTAAATGTCTTTAACTGAAACGTAAGTGGAATTTTGTTGGAGAATTACATGCACATCCTCTTAGCTGTACTTAAGGGACATGTCACGAACTTTACAGATGCTTTAATACAGTAATCTCAGGGTCTGACGCCAATGGGAACTGAACTCTATAATATTACATATTGTTTCCAATGACAGACTGACGAATGACCCGCTTTTAAAGGCGGAAAATGAACATATGACATGCATCTTAAAGACATGACAGCTTTTGGTCAGCTTAATTCAGACCGTAGTTTGAAGTTTCGTGTCTCACTCGAGCCAGGCAAGGACGTAAGGAGCCAAATAAGATTTTTTTACAAATGAAACTGAAGCTGCCCTAATTTTTTGTAAACCTCCAACTTGCTTGTATTTTAAAAGCAAATACGAAACTCAGCTATGTTTTCCGAAGGCTTATCGGCGTAACACAAATTAATTCTGAAAAATGAAAGAGCAGATTAGCCGAAGGAAATTAAGATGTAGGACTTTGAAAAATGTGTGTCAGTTTGCATTAAACGGCAACAAAAAGAGTTTTAGTTGCTATATATGCACAAAAGTGTAAGGGCAGTTAAGTATATAAATAAATGTCCAATAAAATGTGACCAATTTTCACATTTCTGGCCAATGAAGTTGGTAAGTACTTTTTTTTAGTAGGCCTAGTACTTAGTTTCTGCAAAAAAAAAAAAAAAAAATATAAAAAAAAACAAAATTAAAACAAAAAAAAAAAAAAAAAAAAAAAAAATATATATATATATATATCCATATATATATCCATTACAGAAGGTCCTTTTTAATGAGAAAAGGTTTTTAGATTAATAAAATGTTATTCTTTTTTAAAAGAATGTTACTTAACCAAATACATCATAGTCTAAAAAAAGTTAGTTATTATCATTAATATTTATTTATTTATTTTAAAGCCTAAGTACCTCCAAATATGATGATCCCTATATTTTTTGCTCAAACAGCAAAAAAGCTGCACTGTATGCATGTTTATTAATGCATACATACCTATTTGTCTGTGTGCTGTATAAAATATATTGTATTGTATAACTAAAGTCCAAATAAATGAAATATTATCTGAAAAAAAAAAAAATACTGAGTGTGTTTATATGTTTTAGATAACTAAAATAACTCTGTCCAAGTCTACAATAATTATATTGTTTTTAGTTTGCACAATAGATTTCATGTACTGTAGATACCTGACTACGGGTATCAACATCCAAAGACTTTTGTTATCCAGATGTTATTACAGTACAGTACCGCTAGCGTATGTACCATCCATAAACCGTGTGTTATTTGCGCAACTGCACAAACAATCAAGGCCCAATACAAATTCCCTAGCAAATCAGAGATCATGTACCAAGCAGAATTTGACACCCGTTTTGGGTTGTGTGTCCTTAAATGTCCTCACATGAACTTCCAGCCTGCTTTCTCATCCAGCCTGCATTCCTCTTTTGTTTTCAACCAATGGACTGCACTGCTCTCTACTGATCTCTTTAGCATTTTTTGGACTGATATTTCACTTTTCAAATCCTGTCTTTCCATTTTCACTGAGAGCTCCATTTTGTCTGCTGCAGTTTGTACAGACATCCGATGGTTCTGGACTAGAACATCTTTTTTGGAACTTTTTCACCTGCAGATTTCTGCATTTGAATTAAATATACATGTCTGCACTATGAGTTTCCTTTTGGCTCTCTAAATGAAAATGATTCTCATTTACAGCCCTGCTAGTTTTCATTTCAAGTGCAGAAATTATTCAGCATAGTGCTTCTGAGGTCCTTTTTTTTTATTGAAGATCACACTGCTGGGATTGCAGATTTGAGGGCATCACCTCTCTGTTGTACTTTTTCCATTTTGCTCCCGCACAATAGTTTAATCCCCCTTTTATGTCTCCAAATTTTGAAACTCTCTTTTTCCATCCCTCTCGAATTCCTGTCAGATCTCCACAAACCAGCATTGTTGGCTCCTCTATGCTTCGAGAAGGACATCTCCAAAAACCTCAAACCTCAAAGCCAAATGAAGCCATAAATCAGTCTGTTGTATATTATAGTTAATTAAGAGCAGGACTGAACCTCAGAGCTGCAGCGGATGCTAGAGAGAATACGGACGGATAATTACAGATAAAATAATGCGTTTAGGACGTCTCCAAGCCGTAGCACATTTTAAGAGCCTCTCCACAAAGATAAACTGTTAGAAATGTCACAACGGAAATTATAACACTTTGTTCTTCAAGGCCTGTGAGGGATTTTAGATTTATGTCACCCATTTTACTTCAATTTTTCCCCAATTTATTGATTACTGTATTGATTTTAATTTTTTTATTTAATTCCATTAAATATATAGTTATTTTAGATTATTTTAAATGCTATTTAATTATGCTCTAAATTATTATTATTGAATAAAATAAAACTAATAATTTAAAATGTGTTCATTGCCAGAAAGTGTATTTTCTGTTTATGTTGTTTGTTGTTGAGTGGAGATGTTAATATAGTAGATTGTGCACACTTTTGTAACATTTCCCAGATGGGTTTCATGCCAGTGATATGACTAAACTGGAGATTCTCACTGCCAAATGCACCCAGCCATTCATTTTGTTTACTGTGGTGTGTTTAAATGCCTGTGCAAAGAATCTTCTGCTTGGACTTCTGCTGTAAATCAGATTCATTGGGGAATTTGGAGCGCAGACAAAAATGTCAATGCATCTAAATATGTACCAAATGAACATGCAACATGCTGCACATTCCACAGAAAGCTCTTCCGGTTTTATGAGTGAGTTTGGTGGCAGTGTTGGAGATTTTCGTCTCATGTTCAGTATGTGGATAGATGCTCTTCTGATACAGTATATTTGTCAGTTGCTACCGTACCAGTATCAATGCCAGATGGACAGTGGTTGCATAGAGTTCTAACACAGATTTGTATATTGTAAAATTAAGTTCCTCTCGTCCATTTTCAACTTCAAATTACTTCTGTGTATTTAAATGAATACAAAGAAACCTGTTGAATATGCGGAATGACAAGATTATAGTCATCATTCTACTGTTTTGGATTATAGCTATTATATTACAGTTCTAGTTCTCGAACTTTTCAAGCCACAGAGCTTTGAGCAAATAAAATTCTTTTTAAAGTTATCCATTGTCAACTTTATCTTGTTTATTGGGGGTCATAAGGTAGTTTTCTCTTTAAAACTGCTTTTCGAACTATATTTATTTATACTATATTTACAAGCATTTGCTGTGTATGCAAACGCATAATACATCTGCATAAGCACATGATTGGATTGGAATGAAACCCTTTTTTACAGGTCACATCTGAGAAATGCACACATAATCGTCCCGTTACAGGAAGTGTATTTTATCTCTGCTCTTATGCTCCACTGACTTCATCTAGAGCTTGTTTTTCATTTTCCTTTTTTTTTTTTTTCTTTAACGTAGCCCTTAACAACATTCATGTTCCTGATTACCAATTATACCTCTCATGGTCCTTTCAAATAACTTTAATTACTGATTAGAATTCGGCTCTCACAAAGCCGGTACTTGAGTGTAATTGCTCAATAAAGAGTTGAGTGGAAATGTGTGGTAATAAGTAGGTGTTCCTGCTGCTTGTCTCATTAGCGAGTAAGCACTGCCTTCGCTTCCCGGTCTGCATAAATGGAGCCTCTCTCATTCATGGCACAGGGGCCCCTGGTCTTTCTATAGTGAACCAGCAACCAGATAACATGTCCCAAACTCGCTGACCACACACTGCAGACACCTCACTAATCACACATGTAATGTCCGTACTTGTTTTTGTAACACTGTGTCACAAGGCAGAGACCTATTTAGCATATGCTGTCAGGGACTGAAACCTAAGAGTTGGCCATTATGTGATGTTACATGTTCTGTTGACCTGATGGGATACCCTGCAAGTGTTACTGTTTGTTCTAATGTGCGTTTGTGAGAGGAAAATAACAGGTAATAACTCTGTTTGGTTGCCTTGCTGCAGAGACAATTGCGTTCTCAACTGAAATGGAATATCAATAAGTGACTCATAAAGGACACTAAAGCAGCAACTCAATCAAATAATGTTGCACCGGCCAAACACACTGAAGACTTGATTTGAGTTTAATCGTCCGTTCAGTTGAATATCACCTAGTCTGGCATGGCGAGACTTTCAGACTGATGGCAGGAGTTCTGGGAACCTTAGTCTCTTTGAATGTAGAATTCTGTAGAATTTAACCAATCAGATGAGGACTTCAAAACTCCTGAAGTGTTTCCACTTTTCTCTTCCATTTGCATTAGACATTCAGGCTGCGATGTTTGAGGCTAAATTTCATGATCTTTCAGAAACCATTCTATGCTGATTTCTACCTGGTCTCATGGCATAAACGTACCTTGGTGCTTTTTTTAGTGAGACATGAAATATGTACCAACAAGTACATATCACTGCAGTTTCCAAAGTAAATAAATGCTAGAGGAAGTATTCCTTTTCACACAAATTTACAGAATTTTATTTAATAAAGTGTAATTTTTGCAGAAATACTTGAAGAATATCATGTTATGACTTCAAAACAATATTAATATGCTGGGATATTTGAAAACTGATGCTTTTGAATGTAAGCATCACACATATCCAGCTTCATTTCTATGGGTTTTCGTAGACGATAGGTTTGTTTAGTATCTCAGAGACGCACTTGAGAGGCGAGCAGCTCTGGTTTGAATCCCTTACAGGTCGACAAAATTGAAATGGCACGGTTGCCTCAATAAATGCATTTTTATAACGACATAATAAAAACGTGCCATATTGAACCTGTGTTTTAGCACCACTCCATGGACATTTCTCTTTGAAACTGTGGTGAAACGTGCAGTGTGGCATGTAAAAATGGTGTTGCACAAAGGTACAGTACATATATTTTTATCTATAAAAATATATATTACTATATAAAAATATATTTTTATTTATAATTATCTTCAGGATTCTTTTTCTCTCATCCGCCTTTTTTCACTGAACATGTCACAATGCATTGTGGGAAGATAATGTATATTAAACGCTGCCTTATAAAGTGGATAAAACAACTAATTAGTTTAGCTTTTACATCAACCTTCGCATTGGCAGTGCAGCTAAGAGAGGACACTTGCGTAGGCAGCTAACTAGATTTTGGAACAGAGCTATTATTAATATTATCAGGTCACCTTTATGAGATTTATTTTTTGGAGTGAAAATGCATTTACTGTTAATTGTCGTTTAGAGGTTATACTGCTGGTATCAAAAGGCTTCAGTCTAACTAGTCATTATTTAATTAGTAAATCACTGTATATTTATGGAACCTTCACTTTCGTTTTGTGGTTCTCAATGGGTTGGTGCTGCCTCAATGTCAGTTCTTAGCCACATTTAGTTAAAGACTAACTTCCTCTTTCAGTTTATTCTGTAGTTCAAGGCACTGCTTGAGTGGTACTGTCCCACATCTCCCTCTCTTGGTCTCTCTTTGCCCTGTTCTTTTTAGACCTCCTCAATAAATCATGCCATCTTTGAAACATTTACGTCTCATGTGTTGCCCTGAATTGTGACATGCAAACATCATTGGATGCTGGAAAGACATAAGATATTAAGGAACTTAAGATATTAATTTTGTGTCAACTTGCAACTTACAAGTGACTTAAGGATGTAAGCTAAGGCAAGAAAAGTACAAATGATAATTATATGAGGAGGAGAAAGCGGAATGTAGGACGTTTTTCCTTTTTTTTTGGAATGATAAAGATGCCATGGTTGGAGTGCTTATGAGTTTTAACTGAGGTCACAAGGTTATTACATAAATGGTTCACGTAAAGTGCTCGAGCCTTTGGGGAATGTTTGATGACAAGTTCACAGATACATCACAATGTACAAAAAATTGAGCATGTGATATTTTTCTGTCTGTGTTCATATTTCTGGACTGTAGACATTTCAAGACCATAGTTAATTAATTTGACCAGTAGACTCTGATAAACAACATTTATGACATCAGTTAGATCCAAAAGACAGATAAAAACGTAGAAAAAAAATAGATCAAAAGTATCTTCAAAGACAAATTCCTACTGCCTCCCCTAAAAGACAGTAATTTGAAAAGCTCATGTCTGAATTGGTACTTAGACGGTCAAATGATTCAGTCCTAAATTGGACACCGAGTGCAACCAAATCAGAAAATAATTTGGCGCGCAAATCTTGATCCTGCCTGAAACATGCAGTGGAACCCAATCCCTGGATTAGCTGTGGACTTTACAACTCAGCGATTGGCTTGTTGCCACACACTTGGCTGGACAAATATCCCATCTCATTTGTTTTGAGCACAGTACTTAGATTTTCAATCTGTACAAACTCCTACTTACTACAGCTTAGACCATCTTAGTTAACCAAATGGTTGCTGTTAAATGTATTAATCTATCCGGGACAATATGGTAAGTGTATGTAAGCCTCCTTCCTTTCCATTTCTACACACCCTAACACTTTTAAGTACTTACACGGACTGGTATTGTGTAAGGAGACTGTAGATATAAAAAAGTGTAGTTAATCAACATGTTATGTGAAAGTGTTATATCCCGTAAAGCTTTCATCTGCTGTTCTTTGTGACATCTTGGTATGTTGGATTTATGTCAGCTTGATCTATCAGATTTGACAAAGTTTTCCACCCACTCTGACCTGTTGTGCATTTATTCATCCCTCGTGGGGTATCATGCCTTTAAATGTGTTTCTTGTCTGATTTTGAATCTTTTTTTTTTTTTACAGGAGACTATCCCCCACCTCCTCCACCTGTCGTTGACACCAGCGGGCTCCCGTCTCCATCCAGCTTCCCACCTCCTCCACTCATGGATGAGGCCTCCCTTGGCTTTCAGGTGAAATTTTACTTAAATATAGAGTACAATATGACCTCCAGTGGGGTATTTATTTGGCTTTTTAATGAATTAATTACATTTTAACGTACCCAAACAGGTATGAAGGAAAAGTAGATTTTTTTTAATATCATTTATTATTTAATGCTGTATGCACTTAATAGTCAGTATTTGGAATGCCCCCCCTTTTTGCTTTAATTACATCATGCACTCGGGTTGGCATGAACTGCACAAGCTTTTGCAAAACAAACATGATTTGTGAGTGTTCCAAATTATTTGCTTCAGTAGACGCAAAGAAATATGACCTTTTGTACAAAAGTTCACATGGTGAACAAATTTGCTTATTTTGATTAGTGACCTGAAAAAGAGCATAATCTTAAATGCTATTTCTTTGTTTTTCTAATTTAAGGTTTTACATCCAGATTTAAATCACATATATAATATAGAATATATACTGTATGTATGTATGTGTGTGTGTGTGTGTGGATATAACCGTACAAAGTTAACATAGAGGACAAATTTGCTTATTTTCAGATTTGGAATCCATAACTTTCAGTGTGATCCCAGATCTTTGATCCCTAATATATATTTAAGACACTTAAGAAAGTTTCATATCCCCTTTCATGTGTGTTACCGACATAACGTCAAAGGCCAGCCAAGTCCATGTCTTTTTTTGTGGCTGTGTGCTAGGCATGTGTTCTAGTTGATTATATCCCTCTTTAGTTAATTTTCCACTTGTTTAGAAATGAGTGAGGCCACAGGGAAGCCTGACACCTATTGGTTCATCTCTGTCATTTTCCCCCTAAGGGAGTCAGTCCTCCCTACATTAAACTACAGCCTCAAAACCATTTACGAGTGATACGTTTATTGTAATTACACAATATTATAATTATTTAACACATACAGTGCAAAGTGTATATTTCAATACTGGTTATGAATTTCCAGCTATTGCATGGACTGATAATAAAACCCCTTCTCGTTCTAGAAGTAGCTAATTGATCTAAACAATGTGAATATTTTTTTATTTGAAATCATCGTTTTTGCTTCGGTCTGCTGATAATGTGTCTGTGTAGTTTGTTGCAAGACAGGATCCAGTCACTGACTGAGCGACGACGAGACGCCGTAGACGCTTGTAAAGTCTTCATCAGGGGTTCAGCTTTTTTTTTTTAGGAAGGCCGCTTTATCTGCTGCTCAAAATGTGACTACAAGCATGTTCTCTGCTCTATTAAAACCCTCCATTGGATCGCTTTCCCACGAACGCTGCTCTGCAAGGGAGGAAGCCTGTCCGGAGGGAATCAGCACGTTTGTTGATCTAGCTCTATGGAGTCAGCGTATGGCAGACGGTGTTAGCGGCAGATAATTAGGCTAGTACAGAAAAGACATCAGACTGTAGAGACCAGGATCTTGATTCCTCTGTAAAAATGAATGGCATCCCGGAGTCAGTTTAACCGGCTTTACATCTCAGACGAGAGGAGATCAGTGACAGCAGATGGTTTGTGACACAGAAAAGAATCCACAGCAAAGCACATTTTGTTGCGTTCATCACACCATTTCCCTGAAGACCGCCAGCTCTTGATTCTGATAACGGTATGTGCGCGTTCACGTGCGTGTGGGTACTTTACCGAAAACAAGCGGCAATCCGCTCGGCCCGCAGCTTTCCCTAATTCCAGTTTTTTACATCTTTCATGAATGAAAAAGGGGATGTTGAATTATTTCTGCTCCTAAGCAGAACTAACAAGAGGAAGAGGCCGGAGTGGCGCGGTGAACATGAATAATCAAATGATACTTGGCCTAAATTCTTTTGTTTCCCGTAACAGAACACGTAGCAACACATGCAGTCTTTATTTAACTTCACTTATCTGTCTCTGTGGTTTTTCATTAAACTCAGCACTTAAATCAGCTTCCTCT
The DNA here is from genome assembly GCA_032361165.1 of Enteromius paludinosus. Taxonomy (NCBI): domain Eukaryota; kingdom Metazoa; phylum Chordata; class Actinopteri; order Cypriniformes; family Cyprinidae; genus Enteromius; species Enteromius paludinosus. The sequence continues at coordinate 8,967,319 of JAUMHQ010000058.1, forward strand.
CTTCAAACAGTGCTTACCAGAATGCAAAAGGATGGCTTACATAACCGATGGAAGTGCTTCATTAGATTGCTATGCCTTTTCTTTCATAACACCATGTCCTGCTATTGAACTGACTGTCCAGTTCTACTAATGGAATTAAGATAAGTTCACATAATATGGCTCACGAAACCGAAGAGAAAATGCTTGCATACTTGTGTAAGTGTGCATTTTCGCAGTATTTTATTACTGTAAACTATTGTTGATCTTTTTTGTGGTGTGTGCATGATTCAATCTTCGTTGCTATAGAAACATGCCTAAAAAATAAAAAGTCTCGGACATTTTATTAATTGCAGCACACAGATTAATTAATAATGAAACAATACAGGGAATTGCACTGTGGAAATAGCCTCAGAAGTTGCTTTTGATCACATAATCATATGGAACTCACTTTATTTATTTCCCTTATTTAGATGAACTGTTCTAAAACAGGTCCTAATCAATTCACGAGACATTTACGCAACTTTTTTTCATTGCGTTTGTCAACGCAATCTTTTAAAACAGGCTCATGTGCTTCAATAGTACTACAGTATGTGTATTTACATCACACATTTTCTTCAGCACCTCTTTACGTAAACTAAGCTCTTTTAAAGACTATGCATCTTTAAAAATTGGCATATTTGCCTGCCGCACGTAATGTCACACTATTACTGTACATTTTCTGTACAAGCCTATAGTAAAGCATGTGAGATCGCAAGCTAGGAACGAAGCCGGAAGATCAGGAATTGCACTAGGCAAATAGCATTCAGCATCGTAACAGTGTTTGTGCCCGTTACCTGCTTTGCATAATTCATTTAGTGAATCTGCCGCTAAACAACACAAACAGCAGGTGCAAATAAACCGCACAATCAGCAGGCACAATTCATCCTTAATTAATTCCCCCCCGGTCTGTTTGCTTTTAGTTCAAGTGTAAGTTCACTTTAGTTCAGGACATTGACTTTAATGATGCAAACCTTTGTTTGTCCTTTCCCCTGATTGTTCAGGAAGCTTTTTAGGTCCCGGTCTGCTCCAAATAGAGGCATGTTAGGGTTGTAATAGGTTGTGACAGGTAATCCAAACAGATAACGTTAGACCAAGAGTCAGTCACTGATCCTGTCCTATGAGCTCAGTGCCACAGGCAATCCTGAGACCTCCTCTCTTCTCTTTGTCTGAAAGACGAAGGCAGACTAGACCAAATAAATATAGTGCAAATTAGGATTTAGCTTCCTGTTATTTAGCAATTCAAAGAAACAAATGTTACTTGAGCATCAAATTGGCAAATGATTTGTGAAAAATCATGTAACAATGAAGACTGCAGATATACAAACTGAAAATTCAGCTTTTCAAAATAGGATTAAATTGCATTTTAAAATATATAAAAATTGTATTGTTTACTTTTTGATCAAGTAAATGTACCGATACAGACATTAAAACACCGTACAGAGTTTTGAACGGTAGTATATTATATTCTATTGGTATTTTTCTTTGCTAAGTAAAAATATACAGAGAGTGTCCCCTTAATTACATTATATTCACAAATTATTGTTATTATTATTATTATTATATAAAAAAAAGAAAGTTCCTCATTTCAAAACCACAATTTATTTCACAAACCGCACTGTGTTGAATACTCACAACAAAAAATATTCACAAAGCTTTGTCAATGCACATAAAGGGCTTTTATTTATCTAGTGTCATGTAAAGAAGCTGCTGCAGAGGACAAGAAGAGATATCAGTGTCCTTCAGCCGTGAGGGGAGAAGGTTGTTGTGCCCTCTTTGATGAGGAGCGAGAACGCTGTCAAAGTCTGCCCCTCACACCTTTTTTTTTTTTTGTCACATGGCTGCCATTCCTCAAATGCCTTTGATAATTTTGTTCTTTGCTCCCTCTCCGACATAAAGGACAGGAGTTGGTGATTGCAGATGTATTGCTCATCCAAGACTTAGACTTTAGAGTCAATTGTTATATAGTCACAGTTCTTGCTTAGGAATAGTTTAGACGACCTTAGCTTGCCTTAAAATATTTTTTTAACTCAATTAACAATTAACTCAACACATGTGCCACACCGCTCTAGTATAGTGCTTAGAATAAATTAATGTATAAATTAAAAAATAATAATAATAAATTCGGACATACTGTACATTGGCTAAATTTATGACGTTAACGAAGTCACAGAGGTTACAAATTTAATCCAACTTTACTTTAGGGTCTCTAAATGTCCAGTACTTTCTAGAATACTTGTTAGCTCACCACATTGTTGTGCTTTTTGTAATTTATAATGGCAAAAAAACTCAGAACTGTATTCTCATTCAGAAGATATTGCATGCTTACCTGGAGACTTGGTGAGAACACTCTGCGCGACACATGAATCAAGTGAGACCCAATATTTAGATTAAGTGAGGTGGGATATTTATTTATGGATGTGCCGTGCTACCTCAGTGTAAACATCTTAAAAACAAACCTGCAACCGGAGTGTGAATAAAACTTTGTGAGAGTGAAGCTTTGTTATTGTCAGTTTGGGAGACAGTGAAACTTTTAAGTAGAGTGAAAACAGATAAAGCGGACAGAGTGAGAGGGAGAGAGAGCTGAGGGGTGATTCAATTAATATGAGATGAGCTGTCTCACCAACAAAGCATTATTTGTTCTTTGTTTATTCTTTCACATCACTGAGATTTTCTCCTAAAGACTTTCTCCCAGACAATCGTGTCTTATTGTTACAGTAGTTCACTTTCAGCCAATTGTCTGAGGCCACGATTAATTTTAATGAACATGTAAAAGACAAAGCACAAAGGCAAGAAATCACTGAATGCTCAAGGTGTTGTGCAATAGTAGCCCACAGGGGAAGATGTGCCATATTTGAATGTTAAATTGGCTTCTTGGTGTATAATACTTAGTTCTTTTGCTTTCATTGTAGCATGCATGTTCAAGTGTGATTAAGTGGGTTAGCTGATTTAGAGCAACCGTCTTTCAAAAAGACCTAATTTCATTACAGGTTACTGTGTCTGTGTGTTTCAGATAAAAGGACCCGAGAAAACTCTAGAAGAAAGACGCTCTAGTCTGGATGCTGAGATCGACTCCTTGACCAGCATCCTGGCCGACCTAGAGAGCAGCTCACCGTACAAACCACGCACACCGCAGGTACGGCCTTCATAAACTCATTCCCAAACCATCCTAAACCACATTACCTGAACATATACGTACAGTATGAATACGGAACCCACATAAAAGACATTCTTAAACCTTGAATATCCACAACAGTGAATATCCACATCGGTTCAGTGACAGCCACACATACTCCTCAAACATTAGATTCATCTTTGCTGAGGATGGTAATTGCGCAAATAACTGCAATGGCAAGTTTTAAACATGAGAACAATGAGGCAAAACTACAGCTTTGGAAAATGTATATTGAGTAGCTTACATTTTAAACACACAATTGCTGTTAGCCTGTCTATTTTAGCTCATCCAACTTTAGAAAGGAATCCAAAAAAGAATCGACTGTTGCTTGTCTCTCAGCACGACACAAAGTTTAGTTCCTGAGCAAATCGGTATGTTTGAATGAATCGGGAGAGTGAATTTAATGACTCCTGCCGGTGTGAAACAATTTAGCCTGTGGCCGTTTAAATTTGACGACCAAGACTTTAAATTAGTTTAAATATCAGATTATCCGTACAATTTAATGTGCTTCACAACACGTTTCTCCATTATAGTGCAATTTACGATGTATTAAATGAGGGTTGCTGAATGTGAATGGGTATGTACAAAATCATTGTTTTTGTTCAAAATCTTCTGCAAACGTCATTCACTGAATATTCATGATTGGTGTGAATAGGTCTTTGAAGAGATACAGAGAGTCATCCATCTAGAGTGTCATCTATAATTTTGCGCAGGCTGCAGACTTGAATAAGAACTCCAAATCTCTTATTTATTTTTATCTCTGACTTATTCATTAGCCTTTATTTGACTCCCGCAGTGAATCAGTTGGATGCAGAGGACCTTCTTTAAAAGAAAATAACAAAACACTCTGGGAACCTGTTATCACTCCCCCCCCCCCAAAAAAATATAAAAGATGAACTAATTTAGGTTGCACATCGAGACAGATGAAAAGCAAATCGAAATGTGTAAGTGTACCAGTCATTTCTCATTTTTGGAAAGTGTTATAGTCTAAAATTATAATGACCCATATCATTAATAGATATCAAATGAAGTTAAGAGCAGACACTCAAGTTGAGCCCTAGGGCACTTTACTAAATAGTTCAACACACAATGAATGTAGGCCAGTGCATTCGGAGTCAATGCTGTCGCATTTGGAGCAACCACAAGTCCCTCCTGTTGGCAAACAGCACCACAGATAGAGCTCCCCTTATTACATGGCCAAAGCTTAATAATGGAGAGTGCTGTCTCTGAACTAGAAACACCCTGCTTTTGGCAAGTGGTCTCTATTCCTCTTTTCTTCTCTGGGGTCGGTCTATTCCATTTGCTGATCTCTAGGGTCCTCGACAGGCACTCTTTTAAAATTATTATTGAGCATAAAGTCTGCACAAACACAACTCTGCAAAAAAACTCTGAAGCTCTGTTCGTACTCGCAATATGTTGATAGCTAAAGTTTTATGATCGTCTCCATTTGTTGATATTTTGCATGTTAAGAAGCTAGCTATTTTTGCAGTGATATCCTGGAAATCCTGCACTAATATGACCTGAATGAGCTTTAGGACTCTTGTTTAAAAAAGTAGGTTCTGTAGGTAGTGTAAATATATTAAAAGACATTCCACATCCACCATTTTGACATTGACCTTTGACCCATATGCTCTGCTAACAGCAAGTGATTTGATCAGGTATTGATACAGTGAATGTATGGATAGATAGATAAATTATAGATTTTTTTTTTATCAGTCATCAAATCTCTTTAAATATGGTCAGAGGCACTGAGATTTACTTTAAATTTCACCAAGATGATAACTCACTAGAAACTTTCACAGTTATTGTTTGCATGCCATTTTAAATATCATTTTGTTGAAACAAAGTGGATATGTCTAGGTGTGGGAGTCGTTTCTTAATTTTTTTACTTTCTTTACTTTTTTTAAAATTAGTCTTTACATTAACGCCCTTGCATTTCTGTAATGTTTCTTCAGTGTTGCCAATCTGACACTTCCTCTGTTCCCATTCCCTCATGGGATATCGGTAATGCTGATGGGCGATAGTTTGGCCACTGTATCATGATACCTTGGCTTTCGGGATTTCGGCATTTTACATAATGTATAACAAAGAAGTATCAGACACAGACAGAGTCTATGAATCTGAGCCATAGACATGTTTCCTAAGACACAGAGTCGTGATGGAGCAACGCTGCAGAAATTCCTGGGGGAATCAGAGTGATGAGGGGTCAAGAGGTCATGTATCACATATCTGAGCCAAAAGCTCTGCTTTCATCCAGAGCAGAACTTGCTTTGACCTCAGTTCCGGCAAATGCAGAGGCCATTGGTACAGTATGCTGAGAAAACATTGATGTTGCTCTTAGCAAGTGAGGCTGGTTTGGCAACAAGTACTGCAAACACGCACATACACCCTGAGAAATATGTACACTCACATTTAAAGCGCACCAACAGCTACGCAAACTGACAGGCGCACATTTTTAAAGGTCATGCACCTGCACACTTTTGAAGTGGCAGGTAAGTTTTTCCTAAATAAAATATAGTCTAAGTGCAGATCTTTGTAAAAGTACTTTGTGAGAGCTACAAGTAACTGAAAGGAGTCTGAAAGCTTTTGTCAGTAGACCTGAAAAATTTATACAGGCAGAGAAAACACAATGTTAGAGAGAAAACAGCCTGAGTAGTTTTTGGTATCAGGGTTAAATCTCAGGATCAGCATCAGTTGTTCTGATATCTGCTCGCTCATTCGGTCATTTATAACAGCGTTTGTGCACCAGAGCATTGAATATGTGTGCAAAAGTGTGTGACTTTGCCAAAATCATCACCTAGTGGGCAACTAAAGGTTTTGTAAAGGTTTTGGTGTGGTGTCCAGCATTCCCAGACATAATGAGAGATGACAAATTACTCTGTTGTAAAAATGTTTATTTTAAATTAACAATAACATTATATGAAACTCGCGGTGTCTTCAAATTATCTGCTTTTCCAAATTGCCATGATAATATACATATATATATATATATATGATTAAATCAGATTTAAATCAACCCACATCACACACAGACATTTTCATATAGCATTTTATCATTAATAAAAATTTATGTTTTATTTATTTTTTATTTTTACATTTTATTTATTATTGTTTCTTTATGTAATTAATGAACTTTTTTATTTTTTATTTTTTTTTCAAGAAAATGCTTGATTTGGTTCAAATCACACACACACACACACACACACTTTTTAAAATAGCTTCATTTATTGTAGTAGATACAGATTTTGATGTTAAAATGTATTCTATAAAATTACATAGCGAATATGTTTTGATGCTGTTTGAAATAATTAATGTTTGATGGTATCCTAACTGTACTAAACTCACAATTTACAGTATTGAGAAAAAAAATGCATATCAACAATTGACAAATATACATAAATGCTGTAAATTAATGCTGATCATTTTGGTTTTGTTGCAAAACCTGACTAATGGAAATCCTGCAATTTCAATTCGTATTCCAATTCATTAATTCAAAGTGACCCTGTTATTTAATTCAGAATTACGCTCATGTCGACACAAACACACACTCATTAGCTACATTCCAGCTAATGTTGCTTCTGGCTGATTAACTTGATTTGACCTTTTTTTATTCATCCTGCAGATCCGCCAGGCCTTTATTTTTCCCCTCTGTCTATATTGTAATAATTATTTGTTAGAGTGACTCTGGGCTTGTTTTTATGTTCAAGGTTTTATAGCTGAGGCCACTGGCACAGCTGCTCTCTCTGTAATCTTCCACTTGTACAAGCAGAGAGTACCAGCGTCCTCAGTTTACAGCGCTCCCAAATCACAGACCCACAAAATCAATAGGAGTCTTCCCTTCATCCCTGCTTTGAGCTTTAAGGAAAGGGACTTTATCCCAGTGTTTGTTGAAACCTGTAGTTAAAGTACCTGCTTTGTGATCTTTGTTAATTCCTGTGTGTGAAATGGCAGCTGAATTTGTTTTGCTGCTTTGACTCAACCTGATGCTTTTGAAACTATTGGAGCAGTCTCTTTGCTTTAGTTGGTGCTCTTAGGGTGTAACAAGACATAATGAAATGTGATCATTATATAAACCCCATTTGCTTCCATCATTCATCTCTCCAGCTATACCCTGTGCCTGTAAACAGACACACACACACACACACACAGTGGGATCCATCCAAGAGGCAATTCTGAGTTTGGCATAGATTAGCATAGACGTTTTCCCCTTTGCACCCACAGTGTTGAATCAGAAGTAGTCTTTATGGGAATATAATGAATTGCTCTCTAGGGAAGACATCTCATTGTACAATAGCTATTTTTATTTTATTTTACAAGAAAATCCTCTATTTCATGCCTCTTCACCACATGAATATATTGATATTAGAATTTGAATCAAGACATGGAAAGATTATCTTAATAGATCTCAGAAAATAAAACCGTAAACAGCATTACTGTATCTATTGTGACGAGCATCCCGAGTTCAGATCAACGTTGCCCTGGGAACCAACGAGGAACACCTTAGCGCCCTCATCAGCGGCTGATCGGCCCCAGCAGGAGATCATTACCCTGCGGCCAGATGAGCTGTGCAAGGCACCCTGGGGACTGAGACACATTCTCCACAGGGCTGAGATCTAACCTGTTCTCTCCTTTTCACTCTAGAAACCAGTCTGTGACCGCTCTGCCTGAGTTTATTCTCCGAGTCCACCTCACAGCAGCTCTAATAACTGGAACCTGCTCGGGGAGACGTCACCACTCAGCCCTCTGCACTTTTGTTGAGCAGCTTGATCCACCCTCTGGGGCTTTATTTTGAGCTCTCCTGGTCGTGTGTTCATTCTCCGCTGTCACAGTGGTGGAGAATGCGGGCAAAAACACAGAAAAGTGGTCTCGTTTTTTTGTGTGTGTTTTGGTTCTCACCAGGCGGCCTCTACTCTCCCACGTGCAACGATGGAGGAGATTCTAACAAAAGTTAGCATCCAACAGCAACAAATTGTAGAGCGTCTAGCCACTCAACAGGGCAAAGCAGAGCAAGAAGTTGCCACTCTCTGCACTGCCTCTTGCCAGCATGTATACATTCCTGACCCCCGTGTGCAGGCCGTGAAGGTGCTCCCAAAAATGACAGCCCATGACAATGTCAAGATCTGCAGATGTTTGGGAATACAGCAACCACCAAATGCTGGGCTCAAGTTGGTTCACGCCCATCCCCTAGCAGGACACCTTGGGGCGGCCAACACCATTCAGCGCATCTGGGATAGGTTCCACTGACGGGGCCAGGAGGCAAAGGTTAAGTGGTTTTGTCTAGCCTGTCCTGCCTGTCAGAAGACCTCGCCCAGATCGCTTCCCCCTGTCCACTCATTCCGCTGCCCGTCACTGAAGTGCCCTTCGAGCGCATCGGGATGGTTGTGGTTGGGCCGCTGCCAAAGTCTGCTTGGGGGCACAAACACATCCTGGTGTTCGTCGATTACGCCACCCGGTTTTCAGAAGAAGTGCCACTTTGAAAAGCCACCACCAAGCCAACTGCCCAAAAGCTGTTCCTCATGTGCAGATCGGTCTACCATCACCAGACTGACGGGCTTGTTGAACAGTATAAATAAACGCTCAAACTGGGGCTGAGACGAGTGGTGGCGGAGGATAAACGGGATTGTTCCAACTCGATTGTTCTCGTCCCAAAGCTCGATACCACCCTCCGGTTTTGTAATGACTTCAGAAGACTCGATGAAGTGTCTGAGTTACCTGATGCCCTGAGTGGATGAACTCCTCGACCGGCTAGGAAGGGCCCACTATATTTCCACACTTGATGTCATAAAAGTTACTGGCAAGTACCATTGACTGAGGAGGCTAAGCCAAAAACAGTGTTCTCAACCCCTAGTGGCCACTGGCAATATCGAACTCTTCCCTTCGGGTTACACAGGGCTCCAGCCACGTTCCAGCGCCTAATGGACATCCTACTCCGGCCTCCCAAAGAAAACGCAGCCGCTTACCTGGATGACGTAATAATTCATTGGGAGGACCATCTGGAGCGACTCCAAAGGGTGCTGTTGTAGCTACGTGGGGCTGGGCTGACCGCCAACCCTTGCAAATGCCATCTTGCCCTGTTTGAAGCAAAGTACTTGGTTTCCCAGGTGGGAAGAGATCTCATCAAGCTCCAAGAAAAGAAGGTGGAACTGTCTTAAACCCAGGTAGGGGCTTTCTTAGGTTTGGCGGGATATTATCACTGTGTTATCCCTAACTTCTCCTTTCTAGCCACCCCTCTGACAGATATGACCAGGGAGGGGCAGCCTGAGAAGATAAAATAGAACCCCGAGTGGAAGAAGACTTCCTAGCGGTCAAAAAACCCTCACCTCGAAACCAGTTTTGCGAGCTCCAGACTTTAGCTGCCCCTTCCTGCTACAAACAGACACTTTGGAGACGGGATTGAGAGCCGTCCTGTCCCAAATTCAGTATGGTGAGGGACGTCCCATTCTCTAAATCAGTAGGAAGCTGACCCTAGCCGAGAAGAAGTATGCCATGGTTTATGCCACGGTGGAACGGGAGGCCTTAGTCATAAAGTGGGCAACCCTGGAGCTCCAGTACTACCTTCTTGGCCATAAGTTCACCTTGTCACTGATCATGCCCCATTACAGTGGTTGGCCAGAGCAAATGCCAGGGTTACATTGTGATTCCCACCCCTATATCCACCTTGTTGTTAGGGGTGTGACAAGAGTGAGGCCCCCCGGGGACTGAGACACATTCTCCACGGGGCTGACGGAGACAGCTGTTCTCTCCTTTTCACTCTGGAAACCAGTCTGTGACCTTTGTTGAGCACCTTACTTGTTAATAAATCCACCCTCCGGGGAAGAGCCCTGCATTTTTTACACCTCGGGCCGGGCTTTGGGCCAATTTCGACACCAAAGTAAGAAAAAAACGAGGCTCGGGTCGGGCTCAGGCTGGTAATTCTGATAATTCTGATAATTCTGCAGGGCTCTACTCAGGGGCTTTATTTTGAGCTCTCCTTGTCATGTGTTCATTTTCGCCTGGCACAATCTAATGATTAAATGATTAGAAAAAGGTAAAAAAAAGAAGGTCATTTTAACAATAAATAAATTATTTATATTTATAAAATTATTTGTTTTTGTTATCATAGGTTAAATAATTAATAATAATGATTATTGTTGTTGCTGTTGTTGTTGCTGTTATTACATTTATCTATATGTATACTTATTTATTTATGTATTTATTTATACCGTTTAGGATTGAAAGTTTAGAATTGAGACATTTAATTGACATATATGAAATGTTGATGGTATGGTAAAACATTTTGAAGACTCAGTATGAAAGCTGAAAGAAGTTGAGATTTCAGAATTTTAATAACAATCAAAGCTGGGTGCATAAAAAAGTTGAAGAAACAGCTATTAGCATTTTAGCCTTTAAACTTATCTATGGCAAAAAAAACCAAAAAAAACTCCCTTAGAGTTCATTTGAAAGGTGCAGATCCCACAGATCTATTTTCTCTTTTCCTCAAATGTTATGAAACATCACCTTCAAATATTGCCCAACCAATCTAGTTTAAAGCAGCAAGTCAGCAACTTTTCTACCATTTTCACAGAAGACCTTTTAAATACCCTGACCTTGTCAGCAGTTCATGCATGTATTCTCACTGTCAGCCCAGAATAGGTAGGGAAACTCTCTGGCGCAATGCAAAATAGTAGTAAATGTGTTTTGTAAGAACTTCTAGATTTAGCTTGTTCCTGTTTAGCATGTTTCAGGTCTGTTAGCTTCCCCACCTCTGTTACAGCTAATGAACTCTCCAAGCAAATGAGAACAGCTGAAGGAGAGCGGGTAAGTGTCAAACAGAGAGTTACTCTGTGAGGTGCAAAGGAACGGTCAATGAACTCAATCTATCATTATCCAATCAGGTGTTTGCGGGTAACTTCTGCATTCAGGAGGACAAAGACAATATATGTGTTTTTTTATATCTGCGCGTGCAACCCTTTACGCATTTTGGCTTAGTTCTTTGGCCTGATGCTCCTTTTGGTTATTACATTTTATGCATGACAAAAATTGCATATAAATATATAGGCATACAAATCACGATTCTTATGTCTGCTTGGTTTAGGAATGACATCTTGATGTTTTACTGTGGCATTGACCTCTCTACAGTTGCTTGTCGAGAAATTCCCCATCCCCAATTTGGCCTTTGGTTGAGTTCACGTTCAGAATTCATTAAAGAGAAAGTATCTCTTTTTGGAATCAGCAGTAAAACTGTGATGGTTGGGCTCATTTAGAAAAACCAAAACATTAAAGACTGCCCTGACCTCATTCACAAGCATGAAAAAATAATCGAATGAACTCAGTAAGGCTGAATATGCAGTCGCAACAGTTGGCCGTGTAAGTACACACACAATCGTAGAGCAACATATATGTACAGGATGCTAAACTTTATCTCGGGACAGCTTACAGAACCTTGTCTTATTACAGTATGTGATGCCGTTTTGTGACGTTAGAATATCCAACAGTAGTACAGGATCCATATCTAGGTGTAAAATGGCTTTAACTCTTCATGAATTACAGTACAAAGGCTTTCCATCTTAAAAAGAAGGGCTTTTTGACTTGCTCATTGATGCATGTTGCTATTTTAGTGTATTTTACATGTATTTTTCAAGGATTTACAGGGATAATTCATGACCAAAGAATGATTTCTGATGTATCATGCGACATTGAAGACTGGAGTAATGGCTGCTAAAAGTAAAAATAAATAAAACCAATAAAAAAACAAAAAAACAAACAGTTGTTTAATATATTTCAAAGTATTACAATTTTTATTGTATTGTTAATCAAATAAATGCAGTTTTAGTTATTATATTTTAGTTCACATATATTTTAAAACGCTAAAAGGGGAGATCTTCTCAAATCTTACGGTCCCTGAAGATTCCCACCTCAAGTTGGCACTCCGCTAAAAGGATCTGAAGTGGAGAGTAGTCTCAGTCACAAAATCTTTCTCTATGTTTCCATCCCTGACACTTTGTTTGTTTACAAATTTTTGTCAGAGAGGAAGACATTAGGCCTGAAGGAGCCATCTCAAGTCATGTGAGCCCTATACCCTCTAGGGCTTCTGCATTATTAAAATCTTCCACACAGTTTAGCACAAGTTGAGTGCTTCCTCTGCGGCTCTTGTCCATGTATCATTCCACACGGGTGCTATTGGGTCAAAGCTACAAAAGCACACCTGACATTAGGCTTAGGGTCAAAAAGATCTGATTTAGTTCCTGTGTATGGGAGTGAAACAGGTATCAAATGACATAAGGGAAAAATGGCAGTATGTTCTTTTTTGTGTACTATCCCATAACTGTAAATGTAAGGTCCTCTGTGAAACAGAACTTCTAAAACACCTTAGCCTCTCTTCAGAGTTTTCCCCTCTTGATTTGTCAGCAAAGGATGTGGTTTGTCTTGTGTTGAAGTGTTGAAGTGAATGTGTGCACTGTTTATCATGTAGAAGGTGCTGCTGAGGAGTGTGGAAGGTCACACATTTGAAAAAGAAAAAACAATAGGGGCTGATAATAGGAGTTTTTTGAACATTTTCACAAAAACTCTAGATTTTTTATATATACATTTTATTTTATTTTAAATTGCGATTTATTCATGTGATGGTAAAACTCAATTTTCAGCAGCCAGTATTCCAGCTTTCAGTACATGATCATTCAGAAAACATTTTTATGCTATTGTTATTAATATGTTATATATGAGTTCTCTTGGGTTGGTTAAGCCATTACCTTATTTACTTTGGCTTAATTCAAAAAGCAGTCCTTTACAGGAAGCAATTTCAATTGTCCTTTGTATTAAAGCTTCTCAGTCAGAGAGATTTTGCACATTTGATCTCTCTTTTTATTTTACTGTTCTCTTGTTCCTAATTGTGCTTTATTTCTGAGTTATGGAATCAGTTCACAGGCTTGTGGAATGAATAGGATTGGAAATCTGTGATTTCCTTTAGAGAGCTTTTTTTTTCTTTGGGGATATTAAGATTGTACATCGTGGTGCTCACAGTATTGTGAATTATTACCTCACATTTACATTTGACATCATCGAGAGTGCTTACATCAATGCTGAGCGCTATTCTTTCAACCGCAATAGTCTCTGGTGAGCGTCCACTCTCTGCCAGTCCCTATATTGTGTTTATAGAGCGAGTTACATCACTAGCACTCTGTAACAACAATTAAAGTGCTGACACTTCGGCCCACTCCAAGCTCTCCATTCAATTAAACCCTTTCCCATCACTGTCTCTTCTCTGTCTCCCGCTCATAAAGCTCTGTCAAGACTCTTCATTTACCCAGGCGGTGTGAGCTGACTAGATCGGAGACTGTAAAATCATGACTTGTCATTTGTCACTGCTCTGTTCCCTGCTTCCTCTCCTGCCGCTTCTGTGAGAGGAGCCTCTCGGCTGACTTCACAATGCTCACACTAAAGTATGCTCACAGTCTAAATACGACTGGTGTGGCCCCCGCTGGGTCAGGCTGAGGGCATGTAACCTGCCCAAGAAAGCACGTATGGCTTCTCTTGAACATTGGAGTAAATGTTTAATGTTATTAATTGAAAATGCTGGTCTTGAGGGAATTTAATGTGATTGGCCCTTTATGAAGGTGTCATATGACTCAATTGCTAAAAAAAAACCTGGAGGTTAAAACAACATGTGTATTCCGATGTCACATGCTGTCCAAAAATGTGTTGGCACTTCAAAATTCAATAAAGTAGCCATAGTATTATTTATAATATAATAAAGCATAAATGTATCTGGAGCATCCTGTGCTATGGCATGCTGGGCTGGATATTGAATAGAAAAATAAAAGAACAACAACAAAAAAACAGACAGACTTTTGGTTTTTGAATAACATTGATTTAATTATTGATTTTTTGTTAATTTATTTATAATTTACAGAGACCAAAGGACTACAGATAACTTTGATAATAATAAATACAGGCTAAAAATCACAAAACTCTTTTAAAGGGTTAGTTGCACAATATTGGCTACATGTAGATAGTGTGCTGTTCCAAACGTGCAAAAGGTCACAGAAGAACAGTCTTTGCTTGCCTATCATCCTTTCATTCTCCCAATTTCCTCTTATCTTTTCTGTAAATAGAAAGGAGGAGGTGTGCGGCTGCTTAAAGCTATTGTCAGCTTAGTTGCCACTCGGAGACATAATCCTGTTGTCCGTCTCGTGCTAAGGAGGGCAAGATCTATTTCACATTACGGCTCCACTGCTACAAGAAAAGGCAAAATGAATGCTTTGTGTTATAAATAATGTTTTGTAATGATACTGTCTAACCCTTGAGATCATTAAATTAATTTGTCCGCTCTATCTGTAGGCTTTAGACGGATATATCGATAGAAAGAGGAAACATGAATATGGATGAGTAATGTTTTTCTCATACTGTAGATATTGATGGATATATAATTTGAATTCTGTCTTGCCATCATATTTATGAATAAGAATTCAGAAAGCAACATTTAGTAGTTTAGTTGGTAAGGGAGTAAAAAGTGTTATTTGGCATTATTATTGAAAATGATTTAGGGGTTAGAAATGAGCAACACTAGCTGATTTTAAAAACTAGCTGTGAAGAAACATTCCCACTCATTGTATTTCTCATAAAATATCACAGAACAAACAGAATCAATGCTAATCAGTGTAATCTTTTGTGTTTCTGATTATTGCTAATTGTAACAGTGGTGATAGTGGGGTTTTACTTCACCCAAAAATTTAAATTCTGTCATTAATTGTGTTCCAAACCCATGAGGCCTTCATTCAACTTTGGAACACAAATTTAGATATTTATTCATGAAATATGAGAGCTTTCTGACCCTGCATAGATAGCAATGCAATTACCACGTTCAGGTCCCAAAAAGGTACAGTGGTAAGGACATCATTAAAATAGTCCATGTGACATCAGTGGTTCAATTGCAATGTTTTTGCGCAAAGAAAACAAAAAAGCTTCATTCATAAGTTTTTTATCTTCAGTGTCAGTCTCCGATGCACATTCATATTTTAATTTCAAAGGTGTTTGAAACAACATGAGGGTACGTCATTAATAACAGAATTTTTATTTTTGGGTGAAGTATTCCTTTAAAGTATGCAGCTTGATACCATGGTGTTTGTTTTCTACCCTCCTCTCCTTTTGAAATGAAAGTCCAAAAAGAAATAAACATCAAATTTATGCCACAAAAATTGACTAAATGAATTTTAAAAAGCCTACATTAATATTCTGTGCAATATTGCTTTGTGTGATGAACTTACATTTCCGGTGACACTGAAATAAAGAATTTCTTGTGTCTACTGTATATCAGACTAAAGGTTCAATGAATAACAACTTGCATTTCTCCAGAACATTTATTTTAATTAACTGGAAACATGTGAGTTTTAAACTGTTTGCATTTGTATTAAATGTCCCCTCTGTGACTGAACAGGTTGCAGCCAGCAAGACGAAGGAGACAAGAAAAAAGCGCAATGAGAGACAGAGATGGAGATAAAAGAATAGGAGGGGGGCCAGTGGGAACACAGTGCCTAACTGCCTGTGGCAGCCATTGACCTTAAGGTCAACATGGTAGCAGGTTCAGAGTTTTGACAGGAGCAGCCAACTGTAGAAAGAGGAGCGTACCCGCTGGCACTCCATGTAGCCAGTCACTGTGCGTTAGTCTAATAAACTGCATGCTATCACTCGTGTGTCTTTTTTACACATATCCGACCAATAGCGTGCTGCGGTTGTTAGTCGGAGATGCTGAAGCCATCATTGGGACCTGCCTTTTTACATTACAATGTTTTCCCTCTGAGTTACACTGCTAAACAGCTCACCCTCAAAAGCTCTGTCACCAAACATTAGTGAGAACTCTGCTCCTCCCGCAGAGACGCAAGAGCATTGATTGGACACTTTGAAATCTGATGACTTGGTGAGAAACATGTCTGACCTGTACATGACCCTTGGACTGGGTATCACAAGTGTGCATACATACGTCAGTAAAAGCCAGGGATATTTAGAACACCAAAAAATAGTAGACCTTTTTCTTAATTTTTGAGAATACATGCATATTGTGATAAAGTTCATTATTTTCTGTAATGTACTGATAAACATTAGACTTTCATATATTTTAGATTCATTA
>JAUMHQ010000058.1:8986545-8998831 GCA_032361165.1 Enteromius paludinosus
GTAATGAATCTAAAATATATGAAAGTCTAATGTTTATCAGTACATTACAGAAAATAATGAACTTCATCACAATATGATAATTTTTTGAGAAGGACCTATATTAGTAAAGAGGCAGGGGTGATTGCACTTCCGTTAGAACTGAGGCTTTTACAGCGATCATCATTTGCCACATCAAAGAGCAACAAAGAGGCATTTAGTGTCTGAATTTCTGGAGAAAAAAAATTGAATTATTTGTTTGGTACAAATGCGTACCAAACCCAAAGACCCGTACTGAAAGTTTTCGCTATGAATACTTGTACTGTTACACCCTTTACGTATATTTAATCTTTGTTTATTATTTTAATATAGTGTTATCATTAATACTGTTGTTGATAAATATAATATATAAAAGTATATTTGTAATCATTTTTATCCTTTAACGTATTTTATTTATTTTTATTTTTGTAAGACAAAACTGAAAAAAAAAATTTAGTCTGAAAAGCGTATAAATTGTAAATAAATATATAGAAGTAAATCATAATAGTGATGATAATAATAGTAAATTAATACTAAATATGAATACAGTTTGTCATTTAGTCTTTTCAGTGTGGATGAGAAACATCTGGCAGTCAGGTTCTCAATGATATTTCCTGTGGCTGTTGAAACTAAATGGGAATTTCATCGCTGTTGGGTGCGTTGAGTATTTAATGCTTGAAAACTACGTAAAATAGACATCATATATAGGTCCTGGATGACTGTTCAAAAAGGGTTTCATGAAGTGCAGAGTTGACTCATGTGGTGATACTTATGGCTTCAACACTGGAAGTTTCAAATACTGCGTGAATATTACATTCTCACACATGACTAATGATCACACAGCAGTTAGTGCTGATATTATCAGTTTTATTAGTTGTTGTATTAGTAATATTTCCCTGAAATCATGCTAGGTGGGTACATGTGTACCATATTCAAATGCAATCCTACTCGTTGCTTTGCTTTGACATCTTTGATATCTTTGTATCATGGTCACGCATAAACCCTCTGAAGAATACCTTTTTTCTGTCTGTAGTTTCTGTGAAACTATTGGTGAATATGGTTAGGCGAGGAACGAAAGCTCATAATGAAACGAGATGAAAGCCCCTTAGGTGGAATTTCAAAAAAACAAACTCCTACACAAAACGTGTAAATGAAAGTTTTTCTGAGAACAGCGTCTTTGATGGACAGTTTTGTGATTGATATTGTGCGTGCTTCAGTCACAATTACAGCTTCCTGGTAATACCTTCACTTGACTTATCTGATTCAGAG
Organism: Enteromius paludinosus; assembly: GCA_032361165.1. Lineage (NCBI taxonomy): Eukaryota > Metazoa > Chordata > Actinopteri > Cypriniformes > Cyprinidae > Enteromius > Enteromius paludinosus. The sequence continues at coordinate 8,987,830 of JAUMHQ010000058.1, forward strand.
AAGGCACAAAGGTTGAGAAAAAAGGCGGCGACAGACTCAGATCTCAGATGTCTTCAAATAAATGCAAAGCAGAATCATAGTAAGAGGCAGTGATCTTTTTCTTGAAACATTTCATGTCATTTCTCTATAAGGAAAAGCCATCCATGGTGTTTACATGTGCCGGCCTGGAGCTCCTCACTTGATTTGAGATCTTCTGTACAGATGTGATTTCAAATATTTTTGACAAACAATGTTGATATTTAAAAGTACCAAAACAAACCTCTAACCTGATCGTAACCCTTCTTTTAAATGTTTTGTTCCTCTGATATTTTCCTAATTTTTCTTCTTCCAGTTCTCTCTGTCTATAGTTGCTTTGCTAATATCTGTTGTGCTTCCACTGCAGTTTAGTACCGCTTTAGAGTGGGCCGCATGTGTAGTACCACTTTAGAATGGGCCGCATGTTGCGGTCTCTACTGCCCTGACTCCTTGAAAGTGCTTTCATTCCACGTCGCCTCATTAAGCTCTCGCTCAATCTGCTTCTCAACGAGAGGAACGTCTGTACTTCCTAATACACCACAAAACATAAGTTGCTTGTTAAAAGAAGGTGCGGTCATTCAAAACAGTTGCGTGTGTTCCTTCGCTGGCTAGCGGGTCTGTGTGTGTCTCGCTCAAGTTCAGTGACGCAGGTAGTGACGATTTTCTACAGCCAATCAGAGTTTAGTATGTCATGTTTTGGTAAAGGTACGGCACGCTTGGTACTGTTCCCAGTGGAAAAGCCCCCAAAAGTGAACCGTACCAAACCCGAAAAAAACGAAATGCCCCTTTATTGATGATTGGCTACAGGTGTGTTTTGGGACATGGTTCAAAAGTTGCTTAGTGTACCTTTATCTGTAAGTTACTGTAATTTACCATACACAGTTACAGTAGATGCTTTAACATTGCATAATTTTACAGTAAAATGTAATTTTGTTTTTAAAGTAAAGGATTCATCATGTCACATCATGTGATTACACTTTATATAAGAATTTCTCTTTTTATTTTTGTTATCAGTTTTTAACATTACAGTGTTTTCATTTACATTTTATGTGAGTGAGTTAATGGGGTAGATCACCCTAAAATGATGATGAATTTACTTATTTACACTTTCCTGTAGGAGTTTCTTTGTTTTGTTAAACACAGAAGAACATATTTTGAAGAATGTTGGTAACAAATAGTTTGACAGTATCCACTGACTTTCGTAGTAATTTCTTTAAGTGGTGACTGTCAGCTTTTTGTTTACCGACATTCTTCAAAATGTCTTATTTTGTGCATAAGAGAAAAAAGACACTTAACTTGGATCAACCTGAGGGTGCTTAAATGACGATATACAGTGATGCAGTATATACGGTTATAAATAGTAAAATATACATGCACCAATATGCCATAACGTAATATAGAAAATATTTTTATGACAATAAAAACATTGAAAAAACTATACAACTTTAAAGACGTAATCCTCTGTTCAAAAGTCATTTTATCTGTCTGTATTCATTTATGCTTTATTACTGTAGATCTTTGGTTACATGTTTACAGTTTATTAAGCATAATTGATGTAAAATGTAAACAGTTTAAGACATTTGCTTGACCTTACAGCCTTTCAGGTTCTTAAGAACATCTGTTTAAGATGTGCATGTGAGCGTGCCCAGTGATTATGAAACTGTTCTAGTTCTGCGGAGAGTCCAGTGAAAACATTTCCTGTCAGACTCAAAGGGAAACTAATATTACCTAAATGAATTCTTTTGTTTCGTGTTGTTTGCAGAGCTTGACATTTGATTACTAAAAGAATGTTTTATGCGAACCTTTCCACCCAAATGTATTTAATATTCAAATCTACAAGAGTTCAAAACCGCAGGAGGCCCTCTGTCAGTGGAACATCTTGAATCATATTTAATATGACTTATCTCATCCTATTTTCTAAAACCAGAGCCCAGAACTGCTTGAGTGTAGAGAGAAGAGATTGTTTTTTAATGTGTGTGAAAGGAGATAGTCGCATTACCCCGTGCCCGATTGCCTGTCATTGTGCATCGAAGCCACCAAAAAGATGGCATTCGACACGAATGAGCGAAGCTGACCAAAAGTAACAAGCAGTGGGCAAGTCAGACCTAGGTCTGGAGGCAGATAGGAGACGTCTTTCCCATTTGTTCAGACACAAAGAATACGTAGAGAGCAGAAAGAGACGGAGAGAGGAGCTTTTCTTTTTGCAGCGCTGGGGTTTTTCCCTCTGTACAATCGCTAGTCACCCCCCTCCCATCCGCCCTCTCGGTTTGAAATGCAAAGTTAACAGATTTACCCATGCCCTCGAGCCCTGCACGCTCGCTCCTAATCTATTCTAATGTGTCAAAAAGCCTTTCCTTGGAGTTACAGACAAATTTCACACTCAAGTTGTTTGTAAAAGTCATTCCGAATCATGAGTTTTAGTGGAAAAGTAAGTTTCTTAAGTAAGAGACTGTTCAGAGATGCTGCTGTGGCTGGACTGCTGGTTTGCTTGGCACATGTAACGGCGCAGTTCATTCAGATTAATTATCTAAAGAGCTGATTTATGAGTTTGTACAACATATACATGAAGTAAGGTTGGAGCTCTATATTTAGTGCTCTTAGTTTATGGCTTGTAGGTAGTGCTAATGTCCAGTTGTTTTTATAAACACTTCAACAGAAGTATACCGGATCTATCAGGCATTGGAATTTAGACAAAAATGAACATTTGTTTATTGTTTTGTCACAGAAATCCAGTCATTTCTGGGAGTTTGGTGTGAGGGTGAAAAAGACCCCCCATGCAGTTTTCGGCAATGTTTAAATTGGTCATTTTGACCAACAGAGAGCTGCTTGGTTTGAAAGTGACTTTTGTGTGAGCAGTGCTACGCTAATAAATGGACAATGGTGCTCTAAAACTTAGTTTCCTCTTTAAAACACACAATATCAGATCTTTTGATCTCATTACTTTCTCCATGGCCTGAATGATTCACTGTAAATGTAACTTTTTTAGTTTGCTATATTTTTTTAACACAGGCCAAGCAAGTGTTTGTACTTGGAGTATAAGCGTACAAAAACATTTAAAAAAAGAACTGACTTTTTCTTTCTTTTTTTTTCTCATACAAATGACTCACTTTAGTCATATCCTCCAACAAGTTGTTGTGCTTGAATTGTATCAACACGGTGTGTTGTCATTTTCTTCTTTTTTACTTTTTTTTTGGGAAACCTGCATTAAAGTGCAAAACATGCCATCTGCTATGTTGGTGTGTCCAAATTACCATGTATACTGTAGCATGAAAATCATTATTATTATTCTTATTATTATTCTCATTTATTTTTAAATAGAGTGGTTATCATTAGTACCAGCATGTTGTTATACTCTAGTGTGTATTTTGATGTACATAATAAAGTATATAATTGTTTCTATATGTAAAAAAAAAAAAGATTGGGTAGATAGCCAGCTGACAATGTCGAAATCATGTCACTTTGCAAAACATTTGAAGTTAATATTAACATGAATTTAAGAAATTGCGATCACCCAGAAGTTGTTAACAGATGCATATTTCACGGGTACTCTGTCAAAGTTTAAGACTTCGGTAAAACAGAACTTTCCTAATTTGTTTGCACAAGGAAATCTGCGATGTGCCATTTCATACCAATCTTCTCCTACCCATGATTTCACCCTCAAATAAAGGAACGATTTCCTCTCCTCTAATCTAATGGGTGTAAAATTTGCCATGACAATATAATTATTTTTAGGGTCCTATTTGCATTTCCAGCCCTCTCCTAAGTAAATGTTAGGGTTTAAGGTCTTTATAGATAAATTAATAATATCAAGTATTTAAAATAGCATGAAACATTTAAATTGAGTAATTTCACTTCCTGAAGGGCACGTTTAGGGTATTTTACATTTGCATGCAGACAGATACATCGGCCCTAATCACTGAGACGGAAATTGTAGTTAAGAGTGTGAAATATTTCACGGGGCCTTTTTTCGAGTCTGTCTGACTTTATGTCATGAAGCCTGAGGTGTTATTGTTAAGATAAAAAGAAAACAAACCCATCTATCATTTTTCCTCATTTTAATAGGTGCAGCTCAAGCACATTAAGATGACTCAAATACAGTTTGTCCTTCATTTAAACAATCGTATCAATGATTATTTTGGCTGTGAAACCAAGGACATTTTTTTTTTCCTGCTGCTAAATGTAAAGATGAAACGTGACTAAGAGTTTGAGTTCCCACTCATCTTAATTTGCTCTGTTAGGTTAATAAACCTCTGTGATTGGTTACCTTGATTGGTCATCACGCTCGCTGTGTCACCCAGACCTCTTCCTGACTTTGCAGGAGCGCTGTGAGCCGTAATAACAGACCATATTTGTGTCTTTAAAGAACAAGCGTCGGCCTCAGGCATGTAGGTTCAGTCTTCTCATCATGTGATAGAGACAGTAATTGATTTCTCATTCTCTGGCTTAAGGCAGTAACCTAAAAAGAAAAGCATAGGTTAATGACAGCTAGTTTGTAGGTCATTAGAAAATTTAACACTGGTGATCTATTTGAAACAGACTCTGCTTTTGCTATATGTAATTGAAACTGGCACAGCCATCTTGGAGAAGTCATTTACTTCTGCCCTCTACATTAGCTCTACAGCATGCACAGATGGTTATATGTTATCAACCAGTGAACACTATTTCATGTTATTTATTTATTGACTTATTGCTTATGTATTTATATTTGGTGCATTTACTGTAGGCAATACAGTTTAAAAACGAACGAAAAAACAATATTAATCAGGTATTTTCTTTTCCATGATACTACTGTATATAACAACTAAATAAATGATAATGATAGTTTATAATACTACTCCAAAGTTTTACATTTTTATACACAAAATTAGCTAATTTCAAATATGATGCGTGCTACAGGCACAGGGGCATATTTACCATGGTGTAGCACCTCCTCTTCTTTTCACAACAGTTTGAAGATGTTTGGGCCTCGATGTTTCTGGAGTTTTGGTGTTAGAATTTGGCCCTGTGCAGTGTGTGGTTTTGCATTGCCCTGTTGAAATACACAAGGCCTTCTCTGAAATAGACGTCATCTGGAGAGGAGCATATGTTGCTCTAAAACCTTTATATACAGTACCGTTCAGCATTCATAGTGTCTTCCAAAACATGCAAGATGCAAGATCCTGTGTTATGCACCTCCATCATTATGATGATTACAATAGTGATAATCAGCATTATAACTGAGTGCCATGCTTTGTGACATGCATTAACTGTATATTATTATATTTATTTGTACATTTTTGCCTTATTTTCTTAATATGGATAAGATGCACATTTCCTGAATGTATCAGAATTTTATTTAGAATATTAAATGGTGATTATAACCTCTCTATAATTTACTATTTTATATTAAATTACTACTTTAATTCAAAAAGACATTTAAAATCTATAAGAATTATGTACATTACAGTTTGACTTGTTGCCATCTAAAAGTATGTTACACTCTCTGTCGCTGCTTTTGTTTAACAGAATTTTAACCATAGATTCCTGGTTTAAAAAACGTCTTTCTGACCCAGTTACTTCAGCAAGCCACCTTAACCATGAAACCCATCTAAAGTACATGATGCAACAGCGTCTTTCCTCGCTCAACCAAACACTTCCTGTCTGAATTCGTGGAGAGATGGGCATCACCACAAGATTAAAACATTTTTATAAGCACATTCGCTTCACAGACGTGTTTAAAACCTGCAATTCTGCTCGAGGCAATGATGTGCTATCATGAAGTGTATTACTTGAGTGTTTCATCATGAAATTAGAGTCTCTTTGGTCTTCATTTAGCTGGTTAGTTATGACAGAACAGCCTTCTATAGATGAATAAAATCAGCCAAATATTATAGAATGGAAGTATCTCTTTGGTCTTTTAATGCAATCAGACAAAGCACCAAACGCTCTACAGCTAGGATTTATTTTGATCTTTGATGGTTGTCGCTGGGTTTGTGCTTATTTGAATTTTCAATAATCTTTTTTTACATCTACAGAAATTGAGCCTGTCCTCGGGCTCTGTGACACTGCTATTGTTGGACACTGAATAGATTACTCTGAGCCGAGCTACAGAGCCAAAAGCACCCAGGAAGCCGAAGAAACAAATCTTTCTGATTTAGCTTCCATCCCATGCGTCCCGCTAGCATCAGCACAATTGTCTTTACCCTCGTCCGGCTGCCCATCACTTCTCTCTTTCCACCAAAACAATTTATGCCCTCCTCTTGACTCTAAATCTCCAAGCTTTATTAGCTGTAGTTTATGAGAGGATGTGATCTGGGCACAACCAACCGATGGCTGTTGCACTTGCCCTGTGGATCGATCTGCAGTAGACAGGCTGCATAATTACTGTACTTGCGCTGTGAGATACAGGAGGGTTGAATTGTGGTTCTCTGATGGTTCTATGCCCACTGATGTTCACTTGGACCACCTCTCTTTGTAACATGTCCGTCTGATCATTAGTGACCATTAGCCGGTTTCCAGGCTGTGATGGATAGTGGTTTAATGGTTTGGGCTGTTTATAACTTGACTTTTATTGTATTATGTGAAATGAAGTGTTTTTCCACCCTGATCAAGATTAACTTTTTTAAAATAAATAAATAAATGTATTTAGTTAGTTAGTTAGTTAGTTAGTTAGTTAGTTACTGAATTAAATATTAAATTATTAAGCTAATGAAAGTCTATTAATCCAACATATAATGTTTGTGTTGATAAACTTTAAATTTTCTTTCTTTTTATTAATTATATATGTGTGTTAATTATAATATACTGTATATGTATATATATAAATAAATATAAACATTAATGAAAATGCACATTTATAATTTAATATTTTTTGCAATTAATCATATGACAGACAGCACTAATATATAAGTAGATAGATAGATAGAAGGATAATATACTTAAATTAATTTTAAATTGAAATTTAACCAAATTAGAATGGATTTTTAAAATGAACTTCATTATTAACTTTTTCTTTTTATTATATATATAATTTACTCTAATGTGGTTTATTTTCAATATTTGACAACAGTTCTTGTTATTTATGCTTTTCCAGTTTCAAAATGTAGTGTAATGTTCAATGAACTGTCAATAATTCAGCCCAGAGGACAAAAAACAAAACAAAACAAACATTTAATTTCTAATGCCATGCTTATTTCTTACAGAATTCTTCCAGCCCAGCTGCAGGAGGCTCCAATGCCCCTGTCACAGGCTATCGGCGCATGGTCATCCCAACTCAACCCCCTTTAACCGCCACCAAGAAATCTACCCCGAAGCCACAGGCCTCTGTGACCGCCCCTTCTCCTGCTTTGCCTTCTCCACGACCCCAATACCAGCCTGCTCCCCAGCCTGTCCCCGCATCCTACACCACTGCCTCTACTCCGAGCCAGCCAACCTTCAACGTTCAGGTCAGGGCTGCCCACCCCGGCCCCCAGCAGCAGCCAGTCCGTGGTCCAGCGCAGGTACAGTACATGCCAGCTCAACCCAGAGGCCCTGATTTTGCATACGGGCCTCCGCAACCGGGATTCTGCCCTGCTCCTTCTGGAGGCTACCAGGACCAGCACTATGGTGGAGCTCCTGCTTATGGAGGTCAGAACACTTGGAGAGCAGAGCCAAGTCACCATGCCACTCCTCCACCCAACCAAGGGTACCAGCCCGCTCCCCCGAAAAAAACCTACATCACTGATCCGCCTGCCAGCCTGGCACCCTTCGGCGGTGGGCCTTCTGCTCCTCATAAGGTAAGGACCACATCTACTGTAAAATATGTTCCAAATAACAGTAGTACAAACAAAACCAGATTCAAGAACAAATCAGTGAAAAGCTTACTCAGAAAAACATTCAGGAATATCATTTTTTTTTTAATTCATAAAATGATGTTCTCTGGGATACATTTAAAGCACTGAAAAGCAAATTGAAATATTTTAATATGTCATGTAATCTTTGTGCCATCAAAAGTAAAAATTTTTCTTATTATCTGCCGTCTGGGAATAACTCATAACAATCGAATTTCTGGATAAAAAGACACAGATATCATTATTAAGCTGTGAATATGTATGTCAGAAGGAATTTTAATTAAATAAAGTGGATTTAAAGCATTGAATATCTTTAAAAGACACTGCAAATATAATGCAGATTTTTATCTAAGAGCAGACGTGATGATGGAAAGGTACACACAAGCACACGGCTGTCCTTATTCTGTGCACAATGAAAAATTCATGAAAATACTTTGAAAGTGTGTGTCTATGTTTGTGTTGTTTGTGTGTGTGTCTGTATGAATAATACATTTGTGGTAATTAATTATCTGTGTTCGTGTCCTATGATTGTGTGTCTTAGCTTGTAGCTTGTGTATTCTATGATTTATTGATTGTGCATGAGAGACGGAGAGCATTTTCTAAGTCTCCTTACCACATGAAACATTCTCTTTTGAAAATGAAAATGAAACTCGGCTATTTCTTTTACAATAATGTGTATGCACATACAGTATGTTAAAGATTGTGTGTGTAAGTGACTCATAAGTAGTGTTTGGGATTTAATTGCTTCAGATGGCAATGCAACAGGGAGTTTCTTTGCATCCTTCATCAGAATCTTCAGAATAAACAGTTATTTTAACCTTTATGAATTGTTAATGCTGCTTCTCTGTAGGGCTTTACACTTTCTGACTCTATATGTCTGAATAGAAACTGAATGTTTATCTTATCTCACCTCACACATTCACACATCTTTCTTTATTTCTCTCTCACTTTCAATCTCTCAACCCTTATGTCGTCGTATTTGACATCTAGTTCTAGCTTTTTATTTATTGAAAGAGGAAAGCGGATGGAGATAGTTATTTTATGTACGTAGTTTTGTCAATTGAACTGAAGGCTTTTAAGTTTTAGTTCAGTGCCTTAAAATATAGAAATGATAAAAGTTTAGGTTATGTGATTATTCATGGTTGATGATGCACGTTAGTCTACATTATATGTGTGTGTGTGTGTGCATACAGTATATAAAGCGCATGCATATAGGCAGTTTCTCGTGCATACACCCACACACAGATACATTCAGTGCCACTCTCTGACCTTTGTAAGTAAAAAATAAAATCTCTGCTGATAAAAACCTACATTAACACGACTGTGGTAATGTCACTTTTTTTTCTTTTTAAGTAATTAATGATTCTACACAAACATAGCTAATTCACACACATGGCATCTCTCTTTCTCATTTCAGTTCATTCAGATAAATGTAAACTTGCCACTTGCTTTTACGTTAGATCTAACGATAAATAAATACAATAATAAAAAAATTACCTTCATTTTTATCAGTCCAGTCATTTTTTACTCTAAAACCTAAGTGACAATTTTAAATGGTCTGTTACTAGAAGCACATGGACTACGCTAGACTACATGATGTTTATTAAAGACATATACAGAATGTTTACATTTCTAAATGGATTCTAAGGTAATACCCTCCATAAAACCTACTGTAAACTACTGTAGCGAGTATTCATTTCATGTACATCTTTTTCAGATAATATTATTTATTTTTGTTATTGGTTTCCAGAAATGCTTTACATGAGTTTTTTTTTTCTTCCTGTAAAAATAAAGGCTTGTTAATGTTTGATGTTCATTTATCTATGAAGAAACGGTTGCCAGTAAATAACAGTAACCACCTGCCAGTAATACAGTAATTTCTACAGAAACGTTTAACAGTGAAAGTTTCCCTTGCAATGAGATCAACACACAGTATTTAGATGTTTTAAGTTTAAAATCGAGCTCTGTGCTTTACAGCTGTGCACATTTAATCGCTTGACTATCTGAAATTCTACCAGGCAAGAGAACATCGGTCAAAACTAGAGAAGAAACAAGGTGTTGACACTGAATGCCACATGGCAGTTTCCTGTCTTATCTCTGGTCTTCCCCTTCAGCAGAACTTCTAGGTCACTACCTTGGAGTCCTCTGCAGGAAGACAGCTCGAGGCGACTGAGAATCAGTTACTGTTACTAAAATTTCCAAGAATATCTGGTAATGTCTTTCACATTCAGCCCAAGGATGAGAAACATCCAGTCCAATTAGAGTGATGCAATACGCTGTTATTAATATAGAAGAGTGATGGAATGATAAGTGGCAGGCATTTGGGATGTGTTTTTTGCCTTGTGTCGTTGTAGGGCCTTCCTCCTCCACACAGATTCTAGAAGCCTTTATACAGCAATCGTTTCTGTGTCATTGGTTTATTTCTTGAGCAGCAGAAAATATGCAGTGCTTTGCAGGAGAAACGCCACACTCACTTAATCACACAACTTAATGCCATTCAAAAATTCAAAAGGACAAATATTATTATGGATAAAGGACTCTTTCTTTGGAGTTGCCTCAGAGAGCCATTAAACTGATTCATTTTCTACTGGCTGCTCCATGGAGATGGCTATTGCGGTCTCCGCATACACACTCTCCATTGCCACAATCTGGGGAAAAGAACACACCCTTGAGCCCACACTAATTCAAGGATTTTATGCACTAGTACAAACAACTGCAGCCCCAGCCTTTGGGAATAGCTCATCAAGGACTGTGTTTAACTAAACACAAAATAAATACCACATTGTAGGGAGCAGCCTCATGTATTAAGAAAACAAATTAACATTATTCGAAACACAAGTAAATTATGCTCTGAGATGGCAGCTCTAGTCCCAAAATAGCGCATCAAAAAAACAAATAGATGATCTTCGAATTTTCCTTTGATCAACCAACCCCCAAATATTCATGTTGTGTTCATTATTTGTATGTTCTGAACCTTAATGCAGTTGTCCTTAATTGACACACTCAACAAAAATATAAACGCAACACCTTTGTTTCTGCTCCGATTTTTCATGAGATGGACTTAAAGGTCTTAAATTAATTCCAGATACACAATATTACCAGTTCTCTCAAACATTGTTCACAAATCAGTCTAAATGTGTGATAGTGAGCACTTCTGCTTTGCTGAGATAATCCATCCC
>JAUMHQ010000058.1:9031915-9050518 GCA_032361165.1 Enteromius paludinosus
TGTTTGCGCGTTTTGTCAGTAAAGCCGGTCCTGTAATCAGCGGTAAATGCCATCAGGTGCGTGATTTCACATTGAGCTGTATATTCTACACACAGCCGTTCTTCACTGACGAGCTTAATTGGAATGAAAACTCTTGCTCTAATTTTAGATCCGTTTTTAGTTTTAGTCAACTATAATGTCCCTGATTTTAAATATTATTTTTTAAAATGTAAAGTTATTTATTATTACTTTTGAATGGTAGTGTTTATATAAATAAAAATTCTATTTTTTGTGGACAGCAACATGTGAGTTCACAATTTATTTTTATATCCCTGCATTTAGACAGATATATATAGTGATACATTGTGACCTCATCTTTTGTTGTCTGCAAGCACACATTCATACTGTTGGTTTACTTGCCGCTCAGCACATTTCTACGCACATATCCAAGAGGAAATACTTCAATAGCACTAGTTTGCATGCTCTTTGATGCTCCAGTTTCCTTGTCTTCATATGAAGCTAGCTTCAGCTCTCATTAGCTCCATGTTCTGAGGACTTGTCTAAGATCTGCCAGAAGCATCTGGCTCTGTATAAAACCTGGATTTAGGTTCTTTCATAAATGTTACCCAAACCGTTGCTCTTTTCATAATCATTCACCTATTCCTGTCACACTCCTCATTCTTCTCTGATGAGCTGCTTCACACTTGTTAGCTCGGTAGTCAAATCCATAAGAGGCATAAAGATTAGACAAACAGTGGCCTCGCATGCAAAGGACCAAGCGTCACGTTCAACTCCATCCCATACATCTGATAAGCTTTCACACGGGCAAATCACACTTGAGATGTAACATGAGTATTAAAATCACATTAGACTGCCAGATAGGATTACTTTCCTTTGTAGATTGGAAACCAAATCAGGGCCTCCTTTTTCCCCCTCCACCGTCCACCTTCCTTTTTTTGTGTCTGAAAATATCTGTTGAAAATTCTCTAATTTCTTCAGGCCAACGGTAAGAGAAAAGGAAATTAGTGACAGTTTCAGTAAGAAATTAAAATGAACATTTCTCATCCAACTGGAGGTTAGGAGTTTCTTATAAAAAGCTAACAAACTTTCGGAGAATATTTTCCAACCTTTGAGGATTGTGCAACATCTGCATGTGCTGAGAGACATTAAAAGGTTTGAGAACCGTATTTATTTTGTCATTATTACAAAACACTTTTTAATTCCTGTTTTGAAAGCAGTCTTTTCAGCTACTCTGTGTGGGAAACAAAAAAAGGATTACATTTAGAGTATTAGAGTATTGTATTGATTTAGTTTAGGGGTCTGCAATAGCTGGACATATCAGTGTTCACATTCTAATTTTGTACGTAGCTAATTTTGCAATGGCTGTCAATGGAGAAAGATGCATTTTCGGACAGAGGAGTTGTTTTAGCCAGCCGTTCACTCAATAGTTGGGTCTAGAAAGATCCACACACGATGTTAAATAAATACCAGTACAAAGTGCTAAAGGCTAAAGTCACAAACTCTTTCACACCATTTCGACAACCACATTTTTTTGGAAGACCCGTCAATCAAATTAGTTCACACTTAGGCACCAGTAACCTAGTTTGACCTTTCTCAGCCATGGCTCTTCATACACAGCAGGCTCTGTCAAAAGTGAAATATTGTTATAAAAGGATTCTTTATTTGATTGTTGTGTTTATATAAATCACGTGCTGACCCATTTCCAAGCTGACAAGAGCAAAAAAGTGCAGAAAAGGCCTTTTCTGTTTGATCAATTTTTACTGTAAGTATAATATTTTGAAACCCAGAGTCGGTCAGCACCAAAAATAAGTATTAGCCCCACTCACAAAGAAACCAGGCCATTCCTCAAACTGCCTTTTATTTCATCATTGTTTCCCGTTTGTACTTGTGTTATTTCCATTTCCAGTGGCATGCGTAGCCTACTTACATTTCAGTGTTTCCCGATTTCCCTTTTAAGAAACCACTGTATTACTGAGGCAGCACTTTCTACAGTGCTCTTCTCTTTTATACAGACAATGCAAATTTCAAAGTAGCCAGGATATTAATAATATCGGTCAGATTTGTTTAAATGGACTAAACCAGAGTTGCCTAATCTTTTGTTATGAGGGGCTACATTGTGAGCCAAAATCATATTTTTCATTGTATCCAACTATTTTTTTTAGTTCACTTATATTCACAAAAGCAAAATAATAATAATTAAATATATATATATATATATATTATTGTCCTCTTGTGCTATGGCATCTTGGGCCAAATAAAAGGTCATGTGGCTCTGGTTTGGGCATCTCGGTCTAAACAGCTACAGCGTATGATTGACAACACAGTTTTTATTAATAACTCAATTTTGCATATTCCATGTTTTTGCATGTAATATGCTAACTTATAAAACACAGTTATAAACTGACCTGAGATTGTGTTGAATGTGCAGATCCATTTATCTAAACTATAACATCCTACCTCTTTCTGTGTTTTTGTGTTCTTGATTTCTGTCAGCCAAAAGAAGAAGTTAAGCAATTTTATATTTAGGGTGATGAGGATCACTTTGACTATATGACAGCCTTTGTTGCATCATACTGTAGGTATCTGATACTGTAGGAAATACCAAGTTCTCCAAATGATAACATATAGCCCTAGCACTGAGGTTTCACTGCCTTTCTTTGTCTCCCACTGCTCAAAATGGCAAATCCAAAGTAATTTCCAGCATTGCCACCAAAGCCAAAAACCACCTTACCCCTCCTCCAGCTTTTCAGTAAACCCTCACTAAATCATCTACACTTACCGCTGCGACTAGGGCACAGTGCCATCTTGGAGTTCAGTAGAGGGCACAGTTTCAAAGCATCATTAATGAGTATTCAAGAGAGCATAGGCAAACTGGAAATAATACATCTTTAATAATACAATACAGGTTTCCTGACTGCTGCTGTTTTTAAGATGTTAATGGGATAGTTCATCCAAAAATAGTGTTTCGGTTATCATTTTCACACCATAATCTAAACCTGTATGATTTTTTTTCTTCTTCTGCAGAACACATAAGAAGACCGTTAGGGATCAAACACTGAACCCAGCGAACGTTCCTTGTATAGTCAAAGATAAAAAAAAAAAAAAAAAATACTTCATTTGAACTGTCCCTTGATTTCTGCTTCAAGCCACAATGCAGTATACTAAGAGAGACACTGAGTTTGCATACACGAACTTCAAAATGATAGGGAATAGGCTATAAGTAACAAGAGTGCAAAGCAATAGTTAACCTTTGTTCCAAAGAACAGCGTCAGACTATTATGTCTGTCTGTGTACTTCTTCAGCAGATGAATCACTTGAACAGTTGAAGTATCGGTGACTCAGGCCATCTCTTGAATCACCACCACTGCACTGATCAGCTCTCAGAATGATTGTACTTGTCTTCCTCTGGAAGTTTTCCAACTTGGATCCACACGCTAAAGAGGGCTGGGATAATTTAAGAACTTTATTTATGCATTTCATCAGCATAAATGTTCTTCTGGCACAAGATCAAAAGGATGGAAGAAATCGGAATTTCTTAATGAAAGTAATTTCTTCTTCTTTTCTCCTCATCCTCAGGGTCATACGCCTCTGTGCGATTAGAGAATGAGCATGAGACTTTGGTCTCTATAGAGACATGGCAGTCCCCCAGTGAGCTGGGGGAAAACTTCAAATGAGGCCAGAGAGTCAGTCTAGGAATCTTTTAAGATAGAAAGAAAGCACATTGTACATTATTTATCAGTTTATTTATCTGCAGAGAAAGGATCATAGCGCTTGTATTTTCATTGTTCCTATATAAACATCTCATTTACTGCTCTGTTTGCCTTTAGGGAGACAGAATGGGGGGAAAACACCTGTTAAGTATCTAATATCATTTGCTTTGTTCTAAAGAAAAGAGGCTAAATGTATTGAAATCTTCTTTTCGACTTTCTGGTAAACTGGCACCGTCTTACAGAATAACTGCATTTCCTTCTACTAATACTTTGGTGTATGACAGTCATTGTGTTTTTGACGTGTTTTCAATACAATTTTCATGTCAACTTGTTGGGCCCTGAGTTAAAATGATAATTTATCATAACTTCATTATGGATTGCAGCTCTTCATTCTGGCATTTAAAATGTTGATTCGTCTTGACTTCAAAAGTCATCTTGTCATCAAAAGACATCTTGACAGCATTCTGTAGCTAATTACTCTCCTTACTTTAGTAAGTTCAGTTCCACCACTGATTTTATACAAAATTCCACTTCATTTATAATTATTGTGAGCATTTATTATGTAAAGTTTCCCTTATGGTATCCTTTTTTGGACAGCTAAAATTTGCACAGTTAATAATCAAACTTTACAGTCTGAATGTGTAGTGTGTGTGTGTGTGTGTGTGTGTGTGTGGGCGGGTTTATGTGGTTTATGAGGACACAAATTTGTATAATGACATGGGTATGACATAGGTATTACAATATGTAGGTGATTTATGAGGACATTTTCACTGTCCCGTGATTCAAAAGGCTTAAAAATCATACTAAATGGTGTTTTTTTTTTTATCTAAAAATGCACACAGCTTCCTGTAAGGGGTAGGTTTAGGTGTAGGGTCAGTGTTGGGCAATACCACATACAGTTTGTATGGTATAAAAATCATTACGCCTATGGAGAGTCCCCATAAATCACAAAAACCAACATGTGTATGTGTGTGTGTGTATATATATATATATTTTTTTTTATTATATATATATTTTTTTTTTATTATTATTCTTGAACACCAAATCAGCTTGTTAGAGTGATTCCTGGAGATTAAGGTTAAACAATAAATAATAAAAAAAATGAATACTAATAAAAAATAGTTAGTTCTCAAAAAAGAGTTTTTCTTTTAAAAATAGCATATTATTGTTATTATATATTTGCATATATTTTGATTTCAAACAGACACTAAAGTGCTGAGTTTGAATCAGTTTGGGAATAAAGACTATCATAGAGTGACATCTAGTAATCTTTGTCTATAGCATCAAACAGGAAATAGGAGACCATTTGTTAAATTATCTCATTTTGCATATTCTTTGGAACAGCACTGATATCTTTAGCATGTTTCCGCCTCTAGGCAATAGACATCAGAACTTTTGAGCAGTTCAACTAGATATCATTCATTCCTTTCAGTAATAGACAGGAAGGCTGTCTGCTGGAGATTCTCTGTTATCTCTCATCTGCTTCCTGATTTCCCATCTTATTATCATCCTTGTGCTCCTAGCGCCGCAGCTGACCCACAAAGCACAATGGTAATAATCAGCTTTTGTGGTGTTGGTTTTCCCTGGCTCCACCCCTCAGCGACTTATCGTTGCTTGTTTGAATATGGCTCAATACAGATAAACTTATTCACAGCTCAATTAATCCCCCTTTTTGCATGAAGTGGTCTCTAATCCTGTTAATGTGACATCAGTGGTTTGTCTGTTGTTTTCACTTATTAATTTGATGTGTTGTTAAAGCAGCAGCTGTGGTGCGCATCTGGTACCCGCTCTCGGACCTTTTTCGTTTTCAAATACCTAATGTAATCGAGGCTGCACATGTTCACCGAGCCTCTTACACATACTCAACTCTTTCAATTTTATTTTGCACAGTGGGAACAGGTTTTATGCAAAGTCAACAGCACGTTATTCACAGTTTACAGCACTGATGTTTGCCCATGATTTACAGTATGTTCAGCCTGCTGGCAAATGTTTTTAGACAATTCATGCAAATTTTAAAATAAAACGAAACCTTCAGAGTTTACAGACACTTTCACAATTGTTCTGCAACGAAATGCAGAACCACCACATCATTTTCCTCCTCCTTTAATCCTTTTGGTCTGTAGAGTTTAACAGGGATTTGAGGGGAAAGTTCAGCGCTCGAGGCTTCTCTGTGGAGCTGTGTGATTAGTAGGGTTACTTAGAGACGAATGTTCCTGAAAACTGCTATGGCCCAAATCACTGGAAGGAAAAAGACACTACTTTTGGGTGAACAGAAGTGTTACTCTGGCAAATGAAAGAGTTGGTTCCTTGGTGTGGGCTAAGCACTGTGTTTGTATGCAAATATACAAATACAGTAGATCTCTCAGTGTAAAGCTAGTTAGCTTGTAAAGCTCCAGCAGAGCGTAGGCAGTACATACAGTTTAATTCAAAGGAAATGTTTATGTTTATGAGTTAATGGCATATGAGAAGATATAAAAGAAAAAGAAAATTCTTTTTAAATTTAGTTTAAAACACATACAGTAGTCCAAGTTCTTAGGAATGTAAACTTTGCATTTATGTTAGTTGCAAATGATTTGGAAACTTTTTAAACCATTTCTCAAGAGAAGTTTTAATGTAATGACTTTAAAAGTGTTTTGTTTTTATTCATCATTTGATGCAGTTGAGCATACAGTATATATGATATATTCTGTGAGTCCTGGATGGCAGTGGCAGAGCCATGATCTAAAGCATGTTACATCCTCCACAACCTAGCACTCAGAACAGGCTCACAGATACCCAATTTGCATAATTCCTATAATGAATCACGTGCTAAAGCAACACCTAGTGTGTGAATGTATGCGCCGCTGTAAGCGGGCAGAATGCATTCTGTGAATTCCCCTTTAAAAAGTTTTGTAATGGTCACACAGGTCATGCTTTCCCAGGGTTTATGAACAGAAAGTACAGAAAACTGCACAGCTGAGGCTAAATGTATGTGTCCCCTCTCTGAGTGAGTTTGTAGGATGATGCACATTATCATAAATTAAGAGCTTTGTACAGAGAGTGCTAGTGGGGGAAGTGCAGCTTGTGGCTCTTTCCCCTAGTGCAAGATCAGCTTTGACATGTGTTTACTCCTCTATCTACTCCTGATCCACTGTCTCATAAGGAAGCTAATTTTCACCAAGAAATACAAATATGAAAAGGCAATTGGTACGTATATGTCTAGAAATGTGTCAGGAAATAATAACACATATATTTTTTTCTTTGATCTCACAATTAAGTTTTATTTAGAGTTGAGTTTGCATCTAAATGTGACCCTGGACCTGGTCTTAAGTTGCTGGGTATATTTGTAGCAATAGCCAAAAATACATTTAATGGGCTAAAATTATGGATTTTTCCCATTAGAATATTAATTAAAGCTCATGTTTAATGATATTTTGTCAATTTCCCACCCTAAATATACTTATATATACAAAATTCAATAGTAATTGCTTTGCTAAAAACTTCACTTTAAAGGTGATTATCTCAGCATTTAGATTTTTTTGCAACCTCAGATTCCAGATATTGAAATAGTCGTATCTCAGTCAAATATTGTCCTATCCTAATAAACCATACATTCAGCATTCATTTGATGTATACATTTCAATTTAGAAAAATTACACTTATGACTGGTTTTGTGATCCAGTGGCACAAATAAATTAATAAATGAATAAAATGTTCTTCTTAGAATTCCATAGCTATAGTGAGTAATACACTTAAAATTGTGAGTCAACAATGGCAAAATTAAATATAGATGAATAAAGTTGGTCAGAATTGTGAAATTTTAACCCTTATAGCTTATAGCTCTGTGTATATGATATCTTGAAAATTCAGTTTAACTTCCAATTGATCGTTTGCGAAGACCCGCCCTCCTTAGTCATGACAAACAATGCAGCTCTCACACTACACACGTGGTTTCACGCAGTAAAAAATGCACTGCAGTGCAAAGAGAACAACTGACAACATGCCGGCAGAGAAGACAGATCAGGTTACTTCTGAAATGAAACAAGGTCTCAGGACTTTTAGCTTTTAAACTGACCTACATTTGAAAAATGTATCTGGAGTTCAGTACTAAAAAGTTCTGATGTTCATTCACGTTTCATGCTTCTGTGAAGGGTCAATTCTGACATCCGCAAATTTTGCAAAAATATAGAATTGTGAGAAAAAATATTCATTACTATTATCCATAGTTTTAGGAACCAATGGGGTGTTAGACAAAAGAGACAAAAGCTGAGCTGAGACACAGCTTTTGTAGCTGTGACTACCTTAAATTAAAAGAAGTCAAAGTACTGTACAAAGTCTTTTAATATGAAATTTGATCAGATTAACCAAATTAGGGGGTTAAGCAGATTATTATTGACCTTGTTCACTAAGTTTATCATTAACCATGTTGTTAAATACACAAAAACACGATCACAGCCAATAAATTAGTTCTTAATCCAGGATCAGCGGAGTAAATGGCCGCCCTGCTGTTGAGCAACAAGAGGTAAATGCTGTTTTGCTCCATGTAAGTTGCACACTGCTGATCATCTCAACAAGACTAATGGCTGAGGCTTAGGCTGAGATAGCTCTGTTTTTTTTTCTTCTTTTGAAGCAGGCGGACTGCTGGGCTGAATGGCATTGAGGTTAATTATGTTAGTAAGGTGCTATGTTTGTGGCACCCTGCAGATCTCTTCACTGTCGAAACTGCTCTCTTCCTGCCAGGCAGCTCACGTTACTACTGTCAGAACACTTAATTGCCTGGAGCACTTAATTAGTTGGAGATGATAATTTCTGGTAATCGGGCGTGTTTAACGTGGTCCCCCTTCCCCATCTTTCCTCCTGGACTTTTACTGCATGATTATTCAGATCCAGACAACTTGTTGGATGGAAGCAGGTTTAGATAAATGGCCAGGTCCCTATGGCCTGCTTCATTACTGCCTGATTTACTGCTCACTCTCTCATGGAAAATACGGGGAGAAATGCAATCACCATTACGAGATTGTGCATTCCACAGAATTTGATTTTTCTATTTGGGTCAGTGACTAATATGAGTGCCCACAAGATAGGAAAATCTTTTAAAGAATGTAAAACTGGTTTTCTTAGAAATATGCCCTTTACATTCATGTTACTCTCATATGGTTTTGAAATATTTTTTGTAAGGAAAGTCTATTTTTATGTTACAATCAAGAAATGTACACATCTTGATCATTTTTTTTATTTAAACATTTTATAATATATATTTTTTTATTAATTAATTAATTAAACTGTATCACATTATATGGTATCATATGACAGTAAAATTCTTTTATAATATACATTTTGTTAGTGGCATCTTTTTTATCCATGAAGGCAAGTATCACTGATGCCAATAATAATTTTTCTATGAAAAGTCTTTTTCACCAAATATTTAGCCATTGATTATAGCTGTTCAACATTACAGTTTAAATGAGAGCTATCAATTTAAACATTTATTAGACTTTTAAATATAACAACTTTTCATTTAACTCAAAACAAACTTCACACAAGCCCTTTATGATTAATGTAAAAAAAAAAAGAATGAAATTTGATTTATGTGTCAAACGATTATTGACATTCAAAATAGTTTTTGTTTACATAATATATGATCATGTACTGGGTATAAATACACGCACAGCATATGTATGTATTTATATTAGAATAAATTATATCATATAAACATATATAAATAAAGTAAATAAATAAATAATGTATGTATAATTGTCATGATGAGGAGAAGAGAAGGCGTGCTCATTCAATCGCAACATGTTTTATTAGGAACAGAGTGAAACAGACAGGGTCGATTACCAGCAGACAGGGTTGACAGAGGCAGAGACAAGAGAATAATCCAGTGTGGGTAGCGTGGGTCGGCAACAGTGAATCCAAAACTCGGGATAAATGGGAATCCAAGAACAAGAGATACATCCATGACATATAAACAACGAATCGTGATTACACAAAGACATCCGGGGCTTTAAATACACATAGAAATTAGGTCAGTAGGAGGAGACTAGAAACACCATGACAAGCAGGCCGGAGGTATGAGTTTGTGGGAACGAGTCAATGAAAACAAACATAAAACACGGAGAGTTCGCTGGGCACTGGAGTGCCATCCAGAGCTGGGCTGGCACATCCAGCTGATCGTTACAATAATATATAAACATAACATATTTTTCTTAAATGTACATGCATATGTTTGTATTTACTTTGTACACACATATATTTTGGAAACAAAACATTTTATTTTGGATGATATTGGATTTATATATACATACATTCAATATATATGTGTGTATAGATATAGATATACGTGTATGTTATATCGACCTGTTTGACATCATTCAAAGATCCCCAAACTAGGTTAAAACTAGGTTATTTTAAAAATTCCTGCTGTAATTATGATAAAACAAGGCAGGGTCGGACCATGGGCTGAATAGGCGGCGACACTGCGGGGAAACGCCAATCCAGAGTGTGCCACAGTGCCATGCCCATCTCGGGACTCGATCATGTAATCAACCTGGACGGGCGCCTGGCGAACTGAATCACATAGCCGAGGCATACCGTCTGTATCAACCACCGCGAGGGGCTGGGAAGCACTATCCAGGCTCCCAGCCGAGTCGCTAGGGGACCGGCTGGCCCACCGAGGCAAGATGTATGACATCGCCTCGGCCTGCCGCTGGACTGCCGAGAATTCCTGGGCCAAGTCCTTGACAGTGTCCCCGAAAGGGCCGACCTGGGAGATGGGGGCATCGAGACAGCGAGCTTTGTCGGCGTCCAGCACCTGCGCCAGGTTCAGCCAGAGGTGTCGCTCCTGGACCACAGCGATGGACATCACCTGACCAAGGGCACACGCTGTGACTTTCGTCGCCCAGAGAGCGAAGTCGGTTGCAGCGCAGAGTTCCTGCATTGCCCCTTGGTTAGGACCACTCTCGTGCAGCTGTTTCAACGCCTTTCAACTCTCACGAATGAGAGGCGAGACCTCAACGTAGCCATGGTCATCCGCTCGCAATGAATGCGTTGACCATCCACAAAAGCCACCTCAGCATGTTCCCGGCCCAGACACGTGAGGCAGCGATCATGTCCGTCTGAAGAGGTCAGGAAACTCCCGCACCAAGAAACACACGGTTGGATTGACTATCGTGGCAACTCCGTGCACTCAGAGGTCTTTGCTCCCTGAAATGCAAAAAGCTGTCACAGCCGGCCTTTAAAAAGGCCACAAGCCAGCAGGATCCGCTGACATCCGCCCAGTACACGCTGCCAGACGAGAGAGCAGAAGATCACAGGAACTGTTTTTCAATGAATCTCCACTCAAACTCCAAAACGAAAGCCGAGGGGGTCTCCAGCTCAGGAACGACGAAGGCTCCGAAGCGAAAAGCTGCAAGTGTACTGCATTCATGCCCTCGTATACTCGCGTAGTGATGAGGTGCATCTGAATGCAATCAAGTGCACGCCAATATTCATTGGCCTTTTTGTTTGAAGCTCAAAGTCATTGGTCTCTCTGGCGATTTCCCATATGTAACGTCGAAGTGATTATGTAACATTGAAGGGGTAACAATAGTTGTTTTATAACATATAACAGTAATTTAGATTATATATATATATATATTTTTTTTTTTTACATCAGCATGCAGACTACTGGTTGAGGGCCACTGATATTTTCCTTAACAACTCTATTTTAGTGTTTCTATATATACTGTAAGAACCTTCAGTTTTTCATCAAAGAGACCTGTGTGCTAATTTAAAGAAGCCTATACTGTATAACAGATTCACAAAGGCCATTTTTCAGGCTATGTCAAGACATTTTCCCAGGGTGGCCCAGTGAGGGTATATTTTGCCACGTTCAGCGGAGGCTTCTGGTAACAGATGTCCTCTGTTGCATGATACCAGCATCCCTTTGGCCAGACTGTGCCACAGTGCAAGTTTCCACCCACTTGGCTGGGCCAACAGTCATGTCTGTCATTGTTCTGGAGGAAGGTGATGACACGCTAGAATTTGAAAACAAAGCTCCTCAGCAACAATTACACGTGCTCACAATAAAGTTGAAGTGGATGCCATAAGTCAATTTCTATCAGAATTGCAAAAACCATCAGCATTAAAAACCACGGACCGAATAAATGCCTTTGAGCTGTCTTTTATATCCTGTCTGGCCCGTTTGATTGCGAGTGACGTTGCTTCCCACCTTGCCTTCAGCCCAAGGCCGGTTGATGTAAAGGGTAGGAAACAGGCAGAAACTCACACCAACACCTTTCTGGAGCTGCCCTCACACCGGCACGGCTTGAAAGAGTTAGCGCTGCCCACGCTCGCCTATCACACTGAAGTACAGAGGGCGATGAAGACAGGTGAATCCACCCTGCTTGTTTTGTTTGATGTTAGAAGTACAGCAGCAAAGCATACACTCGAAGCTCTCTGCTGCCGTTTGCTATGAAATATTCATATCTGTCTGCATTAGCATTAGCAAGCTACTAATTGAGTTCTGTGTATTCAGACATGATTAACTGGCTGGCATTCCTCAAAGGAGAGACCCAATTAGATAGCACTTGCATGAATTGCCTTGCAACTTCCCTCCTCGCGCTGTTGTTCCTGTTTGTGTGTGTGCTTGCATTGTGCAGGTTACAGAGCTTCATTTTCATTACTTGCATGTCTCTGCTGTAATGTAGATGTAAGCAGGCAGAACATGTGACCGTTTGAAGCCTGTTTTGTAGCTTTTTTCTTTGAATCAAACTTGCATCACTTCCTTCAAGGGAGGAAAATATGTGACCCCAAGCTGACCTGATGGAGTGTCACTTCAAGTGCTGCCTGCTGTATTTTGGCTCCATTATAAGATGGATCTGGAGCCATGTGTCAACAGCAGTCACAGTCTGCTTTCCAGCTGATGTTAAGATGGGCAGACAGCATGAATAAAGTTTAGGAGAGGAAATGAAAACAAAGCATCAGGCCAGGGACGAATTAGGATCAAAGACATGTTGCTTTTTTTTTTCGTCCAGATTTATTAATTTGTTTGAAAACACATTAAGGATACAATTTGTGGTTGTTCACAAATAAGATTATTATTTGTTATCATGAATTAATAGTTCATAGTGTGTGAGTGTTTGTATCGTAAAAAAAACAAAAACAAAATAAACATTATTTTTGATCATGTATAAAAAATGTTTAAAAGCGTAAGAAGCCAATGTGAATACAATTATATTTGTAAGAGCGTGCCCCATGCATTTCAGGCTAAAATTTATATATATATATTTATTTATTTATAATTTATTTTCTGTATCAAGGGCACTTTTTGTAACTGCCCTGCATCTGAATCTTTTATTTATATTTTCTTTGATAAATGAATGAATAGTATGGTACAGTAAGCATGGTTTTTGAATGAGATCGATTTCAAAATGAATTCCACACCGAAAGATCTTAGAAATACTGGGAAATTCTACAGTAATGGTGAAACCTTCTGAGGTAACTGCTATAGTGAAGTCAGCAGAGGAATGTCTCTGAAATGTAATGGCGGGGTGATGTCTTGGGAAAAGACGTTGAGAGTTCTTGGCTCAGTGCCTTTGCATTCATATCCAATCCCCTGTAGCTCTCTTTCCTTTAACTCTCTTTATTTAAGTAGCTCAAAAGACACCTAACAGTCCCAGGCATCCAAAGCAGCAGTTTGGTTTTAGCCTGGTTTTCAGTCCGTGTATATAAAGGCCAAACCACACTTACCAAGATGTCTATGTGTTATGTATATTAATCATGCAGTTAATTAAATTGACATTTTTAATAAAATGACAGCCCTGGTAATCTTACATACACACACAGACAGCTGAGCTAAAACGAATGTGAGATCTTAAGTCAATGATTCATCAATTCAGAGTTCATACTGTAGTTATCCTTGCTTTTGCAAATATAAATTCACCTCGTGATCTCTTGATTTTGATCCTCACAATTTTTCAAGTTTTGTACATAGTTTTTTATTTTTGTACTATTTGTTTTTTTCTAGGGGGGTGTCTATATCGCAGACTGGTGCTGTAATGTGAGGTTGTCATATGTGCATGAATGAATCATTTGGTGCTGGCAGACAATCAAAAAGTTGAAGTACTGCATGATATATTTATAACGACGCAGGGTATTGCTCGAGAATTAAGTATTAAAGCCCATTTTGGTTTTAAAACTATTTGGATTTGAGAAGATATTTTAAAACAGTTTCTAAGGTGAATCCAGTTGGCAGAGTGACATTGAATGGTACAGGTGTTTTAATATTCTGTGCAAAAACAAATCATGTAAAATTGATAACGCCTGCTATCAAAGAAGACATCCAGTAACTTCAGAGTGTTTTGCTTAAATACACATTGAGCGTCGTGAACTGGCAGCTGATGCTTTTGTATATTTTCCTTCATGAATCGGTTTGCTCCTCGCCTTTTTATTTCACTTTTATTCCATCTTATACAGACAGTCTGCTTTCTGCTTTATTTGCACCAACTAAGTATCAACTAAGTATCATCATTTGTGAAATGCAACGCTTTCAGTCTTTCTTATGTCCAGTACTATACAAAGTTCTTTGTTGTGTTTGGAGATGTGCTGCACCCACAAAAAGAAGAGTGGCTGGAAGAAACCGAGAAAGAGAGAGTGTTGGAGCACTTTTTTAGGAAATTAAAAAAGCAACAAGGGAAAGAAGAGGCTACAATTGACTTCAGTGCTCTCCACTCACCCTTTCGTTCAGAAAGAGGCTGTCTGACCTAAATTCATTCTACCTCATCTGCCTAGACGTTTGTTTAGCCTTCTGGGCAAACACTTAGAGAAATGTATGAAGCTGAAAAAAGAGGAATATATGTGAATATATTACACTCTGGAAGCAGAGAATTGTAAACCGAGAGCATGAGTAGACGTTTAGTGCCCTCTAGTGGCTCTCCTAGCTGTTATTCTTCCACCAGAGAAGCCATTAGCGGTGCTCTGTGCAGATTTTCCTAAACCATCTTTGAAAGTTATTACCAGACAGTAAATCCACAGCATGTAAATCAAAACTGCGTTGACGTCAACATAAAAGCTGCAGCAAACTGAAAAGCTGTGCTGGGAAAGAGTGGTCTGACTGACCCAGACTTCTCTGTCACGCTGTTCGTACGATGGCATTGGCACGGCGTATTGTGTGAAATCTGCTCTGAAGTGTGAAAGCGGACTGTTTTTGAATGTTTCTTTAGAAAACTGTAACCAGCAGGGATCCAGACTCCGCTTCAAGTCCTTTAGAAAAGTGCAAAGACTCAGGTTAAACATTAGGTTGTGTTCCTAAAGACTATATACAGGCTGTCGGTCTTTCTATATTTTCCCCTCCCCCTCTTCTTCGCCTCAGAGTTATGAGAAGAGCCTCAAGGGTTCTCAGCGGCAAGCTTATTAAAGGCTTTATCCGTTTCCAGGATTTGCAGAGGATTGTGGAACGGACGTTGTTTGTATACAAGTGTTGCTCTGGGAAATAATGTTAATTTCTGTTATACTCGTGAAAGAAATAACACAAATTAGAAACTTGTGTACCTACGGCCTTCTCGAGCCCTGGCGATCCCTCAGTAGTCAGTCTTCCAAGACATGCCGTTCTAAAGCTGACTAGATCTAAGAATGATGAGCGGATCGTAGGAGCTCAGGGCCAGGTCCTTTGACCCCCCCGCCTCAGTTTGCCGGTGAACCGAGAGCATGGGAAATGATCCCAGAGCACAGGCAGTGCAAACCGGATTTGGCTGTGTTGATACGTGGGACTGCTTCCAGTAAATTCTGTCCATGCAGCTGAAAACTCTATATACTTACAGATCTGTTCCAAGTGACGGATATATTCAAAAGTGACAGATTTGTAACACTGTACAGTACACTGGCAGGAACACTATGTGTCACGTAACAGCCGTCCTCACTCAAAGCGCATGGGCGACACGTAGTTTGACTGCTGGCATAGTAGAATGCTAAGCTAACAATACACACAAACAACCATAAATATCATTAACGTATTTTGATCAATACCTTTTAGCATGAAAGAAAAATTACTTTTTGTTTTCTGTGTGTGCAATGCTCGCTTATTATTTGGCTAAAACTAGCTTAAGAAAGTTACCTACTTTTGGGAACACCCTTCATTTCATGAACTGTTGCCTCTCTAGGCAACTTTGTGTGTGCCTGGAAATCTATTTCAGTGTGCAAATATCGTCCCTTAATGGTGAAGATTTGTCAAAAATATGAAACTTGTAATCAGTTATCCATGTTAGGCCTAAACCAGCCAAGCTAGCCCACTGTATCAGACACAGAATTATCATCAAATAATCATTATCAGCTAAATCCCAAAAAAAAGGGATATCCTTTTTTGTCAATTTTGCATGGCCCTAGTGTGAGCGAAAACCCAAAGGACTGTCAGCCCTAATCATCCGGGCTCGTTGGCACGGCAAACGTGATGGCTTACAGTGTTGCCACACATGCACACAGGCATGGAAGTCTGTTTGAAAACAGTGCTGAGTGGCTGTGCCAAAGAGACAGGCAGCCAAAGAGGACAGCTGTAGCCTGGAGTACTTACACATACTGCGATGTGTCTGGCCGAGCGGATCCCGAATGGAGAAATCCAGGAAATATTTGTGCATCATAGGCTCTCATGCGAAAACAGTCTCACACACATGCTTTCAAAGAGAAACTCATCCTATAATTGATCACACACAGATGATTTCACCATCCTTTGCTGTAATTGCTTAGCTGGGGGGGAGGGAGGGGGATAGAAGATTCTTTTATATGAAATATCGAAATAACAAATCCAGGGCTCGGGGTGGACATTAAGAAGAGGAATGTGAGCAAAAAGTCATCAGCTGGCCCGGGGCCCGGTATCCGTGGCTGAGGAAAAGCCTGCAGTCATCAGAAAGTGGACGTATTTACTGCTTCGCCTTTTGCAGAACGAAAGCGAGAGTGAAAAATGACTTTGTTTGTGAATCAGAGAGTAGCTAATCAGATTTCACTCTCATTCCATTGCTCACTATATATACTTTATATGAGAACCTCCCCCCTTTTACCCTCAGGCATTTGAGGACAGAGATACACTTGTGACAGCCGTTTGGATGCTCACATTATCTTACGGAAATCCATTAAATGTTGATAGATAACAGATTTAAAGGGTCTGTTCAGCCAAAATGTAAATTCTGTCATCAGTTACTCACCCTCGTTCTAAAACTGTTTGTCTTTGTTTCTTGCGAGAAACACTAAAGTAGTTATCTATCGGAATGCCTAAGCAGCTGTTTTCCATGCAGTGAAAGTTAAACGCTTAGTTCACCCAAAAAAGTACGTTCGGTCATCAGTTACTCACTCTTGTATCATTCCAAAGCCACAAGACTTTCAACTTCCGAACCCAAATGATGATATTTTTAATAAAAGCTGACTGATGTCTGTCCAACAGTTAATGAAGACATTGTAAAAGTAATACTGTAAAATTGTAACTTTCCTTTTTATTCACATATACAGTAAGCATTGATTAACATATATACTGTATACATGATAGAAATATCTTTATTTGTGCTCCAAAGATAAATAGAAGCCTTATTTGGAATGACATGGGATGAGTAATTTGTGATCATTAATATTTTTGGGTGAACTAACAGATTAATAGCCATTAAAAGGTTAGGTAAAAGGAATAGAAAAAGCAGCTTGGATATTGTGCTGAATATGTCCATTGGAAGTAAGTTTAAAAATGATATGCAAGAAAGTAAATTATGACAGAACTTTTTGTTTTTGGGGGTGAACTGTGCCTTGAAGCTCTCTCTGTGTGTCTGAGTTTGTGAGGTGGTTTTCAAAAATTGACAGAAAAGTTATCTGTTTATTCGTATCATTGTAAATCAAGCTTCACTTTTGTTAAAGGTCGAAGGTTATTCTTACTGCCGAGCCACGACTCTCACTATCTCAGCTTGAATTATGTTCTGATATAAATGTCCCTTGCCTTTTTTGTGCAGTTTGCTCTGGCTAAGCTTGAATGTTGTAAACCTTTGTTTCTCTGTGTTTGATTTTAGAACACCCTGGAGACTTGCAACATATGTAGTAACCCCATAATGGAGCGCATCCTGCGGGCAACTGGGAAGGCCTATCATCCCCAGTGCTTCACCTGTGTGGTCTGCCATCGGAGTCTGGACGGCATTCCCTTTACTGTGGACGCCTCCAACCACATCCACTGCATCGAAGACTTCCACAAGTATGACCAGGCACACAAAAATGCTTCATGTATCCATATACTATATGCAGGACTTGTAGTACAAAACATGTTGTTGTCTTATAATCAAATGTTTAAAACTATTTTAGGGTTAGCAGCTTATTTACAGTTATACTGGAAGTAGTCTGTTCGGCTTTTTCGTGTGTGTTAAGGAATTGAAAGGTTTCAGAAGGAATATGAGATTGTGAGAATATGATCACAACAGACAGGCCATTGTGTCGAGGAACAGTTGTACCTGGATTGTACTCTTTGTTACTATTGTGGTATAATTAGGCCACCATCTGCTGAACTTCCCCCTTTTTGCTGTTTGTTGGTAAAACCCAATGAAGAAGTGAATCACCTGACTGTTATGCTTTGTGTACACATACTCGCCTCTTCTCTCTCTGTTCCTGTCCGGTGTTCTCGAACTGTTGAACATAAATGCACTCATTGTGGAACTTTCTAAAACATTTGCGTCTTTGAAATAAGTTCAGCTGTGTGGTAAAATTAGCTTGTTCAGTAACAAGTTCATATTTTTTAATGCTTACATTTTCGTGTATGCTCACCAACACTCTGTTTTTTATTATCAAATATGCTCTACTGTTAAATATTATACTTCAAAATGACAGTTTTCTGTGTTAATATACCTGTGTAAAATGTAATTTTGCAAATCTTATTTTATAAATCTTAGCAAAGCTAGATGTTCAGCAGGTATTATAA
>JAUMHQ010000058.1:9057421-9085597 GCA_032361165.1 Enteromius paludinosus
ATATATAGTTAAAAATAAACATGAGGGCTTACAGATAGCATGCAAGGAAAGATAAGCGATGGGTGTAAATTGGTATGCCGGGAGATTCTGTGGCTTCCTCCACTGAGCAGATCAAACAAGCTTCTGCTTAATGCTTTTCATTTATCAATACAGCACCATCAGACAAGCAACAGTCTCAACGGAGTGCTTGAGCTCTGAAACATTAATGACAGGCATCACCGCAGAAAGGTCTGAGTCAAGGCAGAGCGGCTAACAGAGATCTTAGGGATCAGATTGTCAATTAACACTGCAGTGCAAGCACATGTACACCCAAGTAGACATTTCAGTCCTCTGAAATGAGAAAACAATCTTACTGGTTAGTCCAGTGTAAATCTTTTGTGCTATCAAGCAACTACTGCTTCTATAATATTTTCTTCTGTTTATATTCATTCATTAAAACCAAGTTTAATCTAAGTTGCAACTCAAGTTGAGATAAATGATTTCTAATGATTTTACGATGAAGTTGAACAACTAAAAAATAATAATAATAATTGCAGCAGTACAGTAACAGTAGAGACAGTTTACACCTCATTACCACTAACTGTTGTTCTGCTGTTATTATGAATAGTCATCTCCTTTTCAGATCATTAGTCAGCAAATTGCCTGTAAGCAGTGCCGGAGTTGTGATGTTCAGAGGCATTCGAAATTTCACTAAGCTGAGGAGGAGTCACTTAAATCTGCTTAAGAGTTAAAGTTCATTTGGAATCTAAAGTCATAACGTCAAAAGAGTTACTTGTTACTTGCTATTCCTCCATTTTAACCATTTTTGCATATTTGGGTTTATTTGGTGTTGTTTTGAACATCATAAGCTATTATTTTCCACACAGCATTCGGTTTTTAGATGTATAAACATGAGCGTTAAACTATGTCGAAAGAGAGACAGATGTTCCATTTTCTCAAAAGGATGTGATGAAAACACACGCTGGGATTCAAGACATTTTTCACTGCTGCTCCTAAATTCTTACAAATGGCCTCCCTGGTTATTTGTGACCAGCGTTGTTGTTCATTTCCTGTTGTTGTTGCCACGATACTAAATCATCAGCGGTTATGAAATGCTTGGGATATATAATTATATCATCAGAGCATTCTTTCTGATTAGACCTATGACTCAAAGAGCAATTTTCTTAGTTTAAAGTAGGCCTAGAGCCTTAAAATACTAAAGAAGAAAAGATTGGAAAGAAAAATTGTGGGATATTAGCCGCCAATTGTGCTGACTATAAAACCTGAAATGCATCAAATATGAAATTGTCATAAATTCTCTAAAATGACGCTTCTTTTCATTTCCCCTTCAGTTGGATACATGTGATCACGGTTATGAGATTCAGAATATGTGGCTTCGGGGGACAATGATGTTGATGTGTAACTTTCAGGTACAGTGAAGCCTTGTAAAAGAGTATAATAAGTTCAACCCACGTTTAACCCTCAGAGACCTAAGTATTTGTCCTGATAATGTGTTTCCTATTATTAGATAGTCACTTGTTTTAAAATAATGTTTATGCATATTTTGTTTTGGGGTGAGTTATTCGAAAATGGTATTCAGTGCATGTATGCTTCGGCTGTCTTCAAATAGTAAATTTTATGTTACGTTTGTTGATGCATTTATATGTTGGTTCACCTGTATTTAGTGAAAAATAGGTTTTAGTTAATAGCTTACAAGTGTTGTAATTATGCTTTGGGGGGTCTTTAGGGTTAATGGTTGTTTTGAGGAATATTTTACCATCCTGAACTGTAATGTGCACATGAGGCTTCCTGAGATTGCTCAGGAGACGGTGTTTTTGCATTAAACATGACCCCCTTAAACAGATCTGTTGTTGTTGTCACCTGTGAAACAACACCAGACAGGGCTGGCATCTGACACTCAAAGAGTTTAAGCTGCTATTCTTCATGTTTTTGTGCTTTCCTCTGCATTATTGCCAAAGCTTTTCCCCCAAAAGTTATTCTCAGCTGTAATTCCAAGCATGCGTTGCTTGTGCCCCCAAAAAACGTTGGACCCTGAAGCCACAAAATGTCTAATGCAATATTTTAAAAGTTCTGAGAATAGTTCTAGCATCTGTTATTTGCAGACGCCACTTTGATTAATATTTTCTTATATAATGCGAAATAATTCAGACAGTTTGATGTGTGGCTAAAGTATTCAAGTGCGTTTTGGGGTCACTGTACTCAGTCAAGAAGACCTTTAAAGTTCACTAGACTCTTTTCTCATTGATTGTGAAGGGCTTATTTAGATAACAGAAGCCATTTCTAGCAATGTTTTGAATTATGGTCCAATATCCAACAGCTCAGGATAAATGACAGTGTAATCCAAAAATGTAATCATGTCAAAATGTGCCCATCATCAAAGGAAATACTAAGCAGGAAGAGCCCATTCAAAGCACACCTTCCTTTTGTCCTCTTAATCACATTTCATGAAAACATAATCATCAGTCATTTCAGACAATACTTATTCATGGTGAAAAAACATGAAATCTGAAATAATTGACATCAATTTTGGTGCCAGCAGCACAAACCTTGGAAGGCCTGGAAAGGTCAGAGCGGGACACGGATTATGTCAGTGTTAATTAGTGACGTGCCCCAGTGGCTGCACGGTCTGTGATCAGGGTGTCAATGAGCTTTCATTAGCACAGCAACAGGAAATACACACTCGCACATGCACATGCCACAGAGCAGGATTATAGCCAGGCCTGTACGGAATCTGTGTCTGTGGAATTCTGCTCTGTTGTGTTTTGATGAACTTGAAAATTATTTCTAAGACTTATATATTTATTGCATATTTATATTCATAAAAACGACCAGTTTTAGTTGTCATGCATCCAGGTGTTGTTGGCTGGTATGGACAGTGAAGCTGTAACTACACCATATGGTAGAAATGGAAATGGCGACTTCTCCAATGATGGCCATGTCTATTGATTTTTTATTTTTTTTTTTTGAAAGAAGCATATGTGGTTCCTGTAAAGTTTTTCATTTTAGTAAATAACATACTAATAGTATTTATTGATATTTTGAAGTAACATTTATTTTAATATTTTTTAGTTTCATCTTTGTTTTTTGTTTTTTAGTTTTAATAATGTTTTTATCATTCTATGTTTTGTTTTTTTTGCAAATATATTTACACAGTTTTAGGCAAAAGTTTGGGCACCCCTTGCAGAATCTGTGGAAATTTAAAAAATATTAACAAAATAAGATATTATACAAAATGCCTGTAATTTTTTTTTTCATTTAGTACTGTCATGAGTAAGATATTTTGCACAAAAGAGGTTTAAATATAGACCAAAAGACAAAAGGTATCGCAACAATGATTAAAATAACGCCCCTTAAAAGTTTGGGAACCCTTTGGTTCTTAACCCAGTTAAACTAAGCACTGTTCATCAGAAAAACCCCTAGTTTACCAGCATCTTTTGCAAATTTGAATCCTTTCCAACAGTGACTGAATGGTTTTGAGATCCATCCTTTTCACACTAAGGACAGTTTAGGGACATAGAGACTTTTTGGAAATTGGAAGATCAAGTTAAATTGTACTTGATTTGTCTTCTGGAAACATGCAAGTATTTTCTGATGCTCTGTTGACAGTATATGGGCAATACAAATTTCAACAAAACACGAACATTTTTAACATATTCACCCTGTTCACCCAGTTTCACCCCCCATAAACTGTCCTTAGTGGGAAAAGATGGATCTCAAAATCATACAATCACTGGTGGAAAGGGTTCAAATATGCAAAAGCTGCTGGAAAACTGAAGAATTTGCTGGACCTGGAGGATTTGTCTGAAGAACAGTGCTCAGTTTAGCTGTTCAGAACAAACAAGGGACTCATGAACAACCGTCACAAAACAAAAAAACAGTCGATCGTAACCACACTCAGTATTAAGAACCAAGAAAGGAACTTGAGGAGGGTTTTTTAAATCATTTTTGCTTCTTTTTTTGTATTGTGGACTATATTTGAACACATTTTGTGTAAAATATCTTAATCAGTACTAAATACGATTACAATTACATCCAAAAATGCTTCTCCTTCATTCACTTTTGGTGAATGTAGCCTTAGCCAGAAGGAGTTGATGTCATCAGGCGGTATCCAATGATCATTGGGTTTTTCAACCCTGAACCGCAACACCCTCAACATTGGTGGGTCAGCAGTGGTGGCCAAATCACTGCCCATCAGCTCCCCCTGGCTTCCAGCTAAGCTCCTCTATCCTTCTACATAACCAACAAGAAGCTCTCTCTGCTGCCTCCCCAATCCTAGTTTGTCGGAGTTGGGAGTGTATCATACACCGATCTTAACAAGAACTAGATGCGGAAAGGTTCCAATCTCCACAGATCTCCCCATGTGATCTTCCTCTTGGGTAGGTCCCACTTGGTCCATGTTCCTTGGGATGCTAGCTCCACTGCCCTTGCCCTTCGTCCTTCCTCTTCCAGGTCGGTACCTCCTCCTGGATCATGGTCCTTCTATCCTTGGATCCAGCCTTCCCCCACTGCTGGATATGGGAAGTTCCAAGACCTTGTCTTCCTATACATGGCGTTCCTATGATGTCACGTAGCTTCAACATACTTTCAGCTTGTGCAACAGATGAGTCAGCTGGCCACTTGCGTCCTGATCTTGTAAGGATACCTGCCTGTCTGAGTTGATCATCCTAACATTAATTTGTGGTCATTTTTTTCATAAAAAAAGGTTAGATTATATATAATTTTCATTCCCATGGAATGAAATGTACTGAATGCATTGCAATTGTTCTGAACTAAATCATCTGCCAAATCTAGAAATGTTGAAGTAAATATGATTTCCTTTCCCTTTTCCCCCTTTTTTGGAGGAATGTGTGAGATCTCTCCAGGTATTCCAGACATCTCTGCATCAGTAAATGTAATGTTTTTAATAAAACCTTCCATAAAGTACATGTTCTGTAGACAAAAATAAAAGTCAAACTCAAACATGACTAAAGATATTAAGACTGTATGACATATTGAACTGACTTTCATCCCTCGCAGCCTCATTTGTGTTTGAATCAAAGTAAATTTCTACTCTGAATAAAAGTGTATTGGTACCAGCTTCAGTAAAGTGTTTTTTGTAGAACCCCTTTTTATCATAGACATCAGGTTTAACTTTAAAGCAAACGACACAGAAGGCGATATCAGAGAATTTCAGACTGCGACAGGGAAGCAAAATAGAAGCTTTGTAATTAGGCTAATTTAAATAATGCATTCAATGCACAAATTTGCATTTGCACAATATGAGTAATTACGGAGAAACCTAGGTGAGCGGATCATAATTTCAGCCTTTCCTGCTGAATGACATGCTCTCACCTCGAGGTGAAACACTCACCGAGACGCAAACCCGTGTAAGCACTCGTTTCATACAGAGCTTTTCTTTATCTTGTTAGATCAATAATTATGCCCTAACGTTCGCTAGCACATTCATGGCTGAATTCTCAAGGTCTCAAGGTCTCAGTTGCACAGTAAAAGCCCGTATGCTTGGAAAGCGCCTAATGGGGGTCTTTCAATGTTCCATGCAAAATGATGCTTGACTGCAATCTGAAAACCAATTACGCTGCCGAGAGCCAGAATATGTATTTGTGCAGAAGACGGCTTGCTGAACTAAAAGTCAAAAATCACTATTTGATATATTTAAATATGGTTCAATAAATCTTTGATTCAATAAATCAGAGATTGATTTACTTTGTTTCTCCGCTTCAGGATTTGAGAACTGGGCGTCACAAGCTCGGTTGAATGAATGTTGCTTTTCAGCTTTCTGTTTTCAAATGAGTTTTTCATTCCTTCTGTGTGTGTATGTGTGTGTCTAGGTGCAGTTTTTCCTCTCTGTCGAATGGTGAAGGCTGTACTTCCTGTGATGGATGCATTTCTATCACACCACGAGTCTTATTTTCTCATCAGTCCTTACGGAGTTGAAACCGCAGGTCTTTATATTATGCTGAGAGAGCGGGTCAAGGCCATCCACTCAAACTGTGGAGGTATATCACTGCGCTGTTTTTTCTGCACTAGCTGTTGAAATCCACAAAGTTTCGATCGCTGGTATTTGTAGTTTTTTTTTTTTTTTGTTCCTTTGGGTAAATAATCTTCAAAGCAAGTCACCTTTATTTACATAGAGCTTTGAATGATGGTTTTTTCAAACCAGCCTAACAGTATTAAACAGGGAAGTAACAGAATCAGTGATATGAACTTTTATCAATTCTAAAATATTCAGTTTATGTCAACCTAAGACAGTGTTGTTATTCAGCTTGAGTCAATTTAATGTCGATTTCAAGAACAGAGTCGATGTTAAAATAATTAGTCAATTATAAACTAAGCTTTTTCAGTAGTCCAGTGTTGATTGAGTTCAGTTCAATAACTGTATAAAATAATAATATTCTTTTCTTTATTCATCAATGTGAAATCACGCACGGCACAATATTGGTCTGTTGGACCTGTTGGATAAACAATATTTTGTTGCTTAAGTTTATGTATTCAGTCATTATTCAATGGTATACTAAAAATCCATAGGAAAAAAACTTACTTTTAAACCTCATCTAAGCAAGGTGTAAAGATCCCAAACTCAATTAGGTGAAAAAAAAAATTAAACTTTGGGGGTACCACTTGTCCTCTGGTCAAATCACCAGCAGCTAATATAGAACTTTCCCTTCGTTAGTAAAGCTGTCTAAACTGCCAGCTCATAATTTTGTTGACTATACCCCAGGCTAGATAATGACTGGGCTGGTGAGGCCAATGTCCTGGACTGCCAAAGAAGGCAATAAGCGACAGTGATCGAGCAGGGTTCAACTTTATGTGAGGATGTTTTTGATTACATCTGGAGTCTCTAGTCTTAAAATATTACTTGTGAGAAGGATGTAGAAAACAGGCCGGCTGTCTTCTGGCTGTGATTATGGTGGTTGGGGAGAGGTCTCCATTACTACCATTAATCTAGGTGACACTGATATAACAATACAAGAGTCAGAGGAACGTCTGGCCAGCAGCAACACCGCTGAGATACGGTCATTAATTCACACAACTGCAGACCGCTGTCTGTAATCTTTCCACGTTCCTCTGTAGCTGTGTGTGGTGAAAGCAAAGCAAAGATGTACACGTCTTCGTCTGCGCTGCTTGTTTTAAATTAAACATACATCATCACAGAGGTATAGACAATTATTTTTGGACTTATGGTGTTCTAAACAACCCCAGGCAAAGATTCTGAAAGTTATTATCACTGGCAAATAAATAATGAATTGCAATTCTGCACTACGGATTGGAGATGAATTAGTTTCTAAGTTGGGTGGATAGTTTGTTTGTTTACTTTGAAATGAAAACTTTAACGTTGCTTAAAACTTGTATGACTTTCTTGCATGAAACATTTTGTTTGTCCAATTTATCCAATGTCATTTTGATTGGCAAATCACAGCAACTGGTATTTTTTGTCATCATTTTATCTTATCTTATGTTAAACATGAATAAATATTTCAATTTAAAAAGGTATGTATTCATTTATTTTATTAAGTCTATTTGATATATTTATATATATATGCATATACAATATTCAATTTTCATTTTAATTTTAAAAAGATGTTTATTTCAATTTTATATTTGATTTATTGAAATTGATTGCATTCATTTTTTTTTTGTAGTTGCCTTTATTTTAATCACTTGTCCAAATTTACTTCACTATAAAAATATCTTTATTTATTTTGAAACCTTTTATTTTGAAGCTGAATCAGGTACAGTATTATCAGTTTAGTGAATAAAAAAACAAAAAAAAAAACTTTACCCTCAGTTTACCCACTTTTCATGAAGTTCCACCGTTGTTATTTTTCTTTCTTCCTTCCTTTCTGAAGTTTGAGTCTCAAGAGATCATCTCCAGGTACTGATCTAGGAGCAAAGCATATCACCTCGTGTAAGCCAAAATAAGATGGATTACTTTGAAAAAATCCCAAGTGGCCGACCTAATCAGTTTTTCCCCCTTTGAAGCATATGTTCAAAAATTAAATATTAATTCAGTATGGCTTAAACATGTTTTTAGGTCGTCTGCAGCACATTTGATCTGATATTTTGCCAAAAACCTGCATGCATCCGTATCAGCTCATGTACATGAGCTAAAACGTGCAGCTTTAAACATGAATAATTCAACTCTTTTGAGAAAGAGGAAAGAGTTTACTTCACACCGTTATTAAATCATATTATGCACTGATGCAGAATAGCTGTGATTTGCACCCACTGTTCACATAATCCATCTATAACAGCCATTCTTGCACATCCAAAAATACTCACGCTTTCAGCTATTTTAGAAGCAATCAATAATGTCTGATTGCGTGCTTGTAGTCTACAGTTTAAGACTGGATCGTTAGATCTTGTCCTCTAGCTATTCAAGAGCTTGTTAATTTCCTTCTTTCCTTCATTATAGACTTTGTGACCCTCAGTCTTCTCTGTCCTGCAGTGAATTATCTGCATTTGACCAAAGTCAAAGTTCCTTTTTTCTCTTCACTGTCTGAGGGTGACAAGCAAAATGGAAGCAGTGGACTGGGTCAGGAATTGATGGGAAAGACTTAGAGAGCTAAACATGATGGGAGAGAATGTACTATTTTAAATACAGTTGCAAGAAAAAGTTTACCCTTTGGAATTATTCAGATTTCTGCACCGATAGGTCATAAAATGTGATTTGATCTTCATCTAAGTTACAACAATAGACAATCACAGTCTCCTTAAACTAACACCACACAAATAATGATATGTTTTTATTGAACACACCATGAAAACATTCACAGTGCAGGTGGATTACACTAAGTTGTTTTAACAAATAATTTTTACAGTGTACACAAATTTCAGATGTTTTGGTATTTCAAGAATATGTAAAATGTTTTTTAACATTCAAAATAATATTTTAATACAGAACTTTGAAATTTGGATTTTAAGAAATTTAAGGAGTCTGTTTTTGATTATTATTAATAAAATTGTTAATGAGAAAAAATATACAAAGGGAAAAAGTAATACAAATTTCTGAAACATCCCAATAAATAACCTTATTATAGTATAATTTAAATAGTAATTTCAATTCATAATGCTTAAAAATAAAACAATATGTAACCTCTTATTGTGTTTTAGCAAACATTAACATGCTTGGAGAAAAAAAACAAACATATACAGTATATGTATGTATATATATAAATAGCAAGTGTGTGTGTGTATACATACATATACAGTATATATAAAAATTTGAAATTTTGGGAACTAGGGCAATATTCACAATGTTTTCTTTAATATTAAACAGATTTAAATATATACATTTTAGTTTAAGTATACATGCCTTTGTAAATATGCCAGAGAGAACTTTTTTATTATTATTATTACGCTCTCCTACAAACTTATAATTTATCCTAAAAAAAATTTTCTCAAGGTTTTTGTGAATTCATAATCCAGCCCTGATTGCTCATTGGGAATGCAAGCGTTCAACACCCTTTCATATAACTGGTAATATCGGTGCACATAAGAGATATTGCTCTCATTGGGAGTTTCTCATTTCAGTAAATATGTGCTCTCTGGCCTCATTAAACTGGGACGCGCTCTTGCAGGATGGGAGTTTTTTGAGTGGGTGTAATATAGGAGCCCAGCATGAACAGAACGGAGGGAGGGGAGGGGAGGGGGGCACACAGGGCATAAAAGTAGCTCATTTTTATGTGTGTGCCTTCCTCTTTGTACCCACAGCACTACGGCCCTGCAGGGAAATAACATGCACACATGGACACACACGCTCATATCTCTTTCTAACTGTGGCGACAACTCTTGATGGCCTGGACACGACGAGAAAAGCCACACTAGTATGGCACTCAGCTCTGTCTCTGTGTATCCCACCACACCGTTGGTGCAATCCCCAATGAGTGACATCATTAATTATGTGCCTCTAACTTCAGAAATGCCAGCTGAGGAGGGAGGCATACATTTCATCCGCAGACTGTTCAAAAAATTGTCTTTCAAGCCAGGCTGACAGCATGCATTCCAATCACAAGCTCACCCAGGTCTGAAATTACGGGTAGTTCACCAGCTGTGAGGCGCTGGGTGAGTCTTAATGCTTTCGGTCTCTAAGCTCACTGAGATAAATTAGATCAATGACATGATATATGACAAGGATCTGTAATAATTTACAACATTTAAACGGTAAAGCTCAGGGGCATTTTGGTTAGAATGG
The DNA here is from genome assembly GCA_032361165.1 of Enteromius paludinosus. Lineage (NCBI taxonomy): Eukaryota > Metazoa > Chordata > Actinopteri > Cypriniformes > Cyprinidae > Enteromius > Enteromius paludinosus. The sequence goes on from JAUMHQ010000058.1 coordinate 9,067,614, forward strand.
AATAGCTAAGTAGTCTTTTAGTAGCAGGATTTTTACCTGAGGTTACTGAGTTTTCTTTTTTTTTTTTTTGCATGAGGTTATTGACCACTTAATCAGTTTTTACAGTAGTAACAGCAATATGATATTGTATTCTTGTAAATATGCACGTATGTTGACGTTCCACATATATATTTATTTATTTATTATAATTTTTATGTATTAAAATAGAAAAATATGAAAGGTTATTGCAACTTTTTTTCAGAATTGTAAGATATAAACTTGCAGTTTTGAGTGAAAAAAAAGACTTTTTTTTTTAATTGGGAGTTTACTGAAAAAAAAAGTCAGAATTGTCATATACAATGTCACAATAACCTGTTTTATTTTTTTATTCAGTGACTGAAACGGGCTTCCATAAAAAACTATAAAAAAGATTTTTCCATAATTTTTTTTTTTTTTACAATTTAAAAAATATATTTTTTTGGGGAGCATAAAAGTTTATTTCAATAATAACTTAATCAGAAAATAAAATTACCTTCCTGTAAAATAATTATATATTATCCTAATATATAATACCTAATATGATATATACGATATTGTGGCATTATATATACAGATACATTTGTTTATACAGAAACTGTACATTTTTTATATAATATGTAAAGTTGTTTGTTTTAGAGGCTGCAGATACAACCAAGCACATACGACTGGATAAAAAAAATTTAGATGTGTCACATATATACCTTTGCATTAAACCTACCTTATATTAAAAGATAGATAAAAAAGACTTAAAATGACTTTAATGCATCAAATATGAGCCTAGCATTATTAGCATGATGGGAGACCAGAGCTGTTCAGTTTGTAGTCTTAAAAACTGAAGAAAAAAATATGCATTTATGATCCGTGTGTTCCCTCTAGAATTTCCGAATAGTTTTTAAAATAATGTTTTGAAATTTATGAATAACATATGAAGTGGCATGCTTTGTTGTACAACACAAATTATAGTCAGACATTACTGTAGGAATAAAGTTTGAAGACACTTCCTTTTTAAAAAAAAAAAATCTTAAGATGCCATAAGAAGCACAAATATTACATGCTTGACGAGATAGTCGTCATAGTTCTTATGCAGCGATATGTGTTTTTATAGGCAACATATGACTGTACACTTAAGTGAAATCATTATGCAAATTACAAAATGAATTAAATATACTGTAAAGCCCTTGGGATTTCTTCATCTTCTCTGTGCAATGATCCTAATAATAGGTTCTTCATGCAGTGTAATTCCAATCTCGAAAAGTTACCGGATTTATTTTGGATCCCCATCCCGATAAATCTCAAGGAATTCTTCTCTCTGTTTGTTTATGTGTTCATTCAGTTGAATAAAGCCATTTGCATTATAAATGAATAAGCCAGTGATGTTTCCGAAGGACCAGTGCTTTTCCTCCATGCGTGAACTGAGAGCAGTAATCACTCTTGCAGCTTGATTGCTTAGATTCGTACATGTATTTAATTATTGAACAGTTTCCAATAGAGTTTAATATTTCTGTGCAGTGGTTGGAGCTCTCATAACTCATGGATGCTCTTAGGTCCCGCATATTTCTCCCCTGGCTGATGTAGACTTCAAGCTATCTTCAGGCATGGAATAAAAAGCTGACGTGAGAAGCTTAAATAAAAGGAACATGTTTGCACGAGGACTCCTACAGGTATTCATTCTAGCCCTGGTTTTCATTGCATAAGCCTGCTAAAATCAGGCTCATTTCTGGCAATCAGAGAATTGCTGTTGGATAAATTTCATTGTCCTTCATTAATTCACAGCATGACTTTTGCAGAAATGTTAATATTTACAGATACCGCTCTGCTGGAGGAATACAATTTGAATGGTTGACATTTACTGAGAGGTGCTTTACCGAGACATTAAGCGGAGGAAAACTGTAAATCAGGGCCATCAATAGACCCAAAACCTCCCCGATTCAACTTCAAGATCTGTCTGATCTATATCGCCCCTATCTCTGGTGATTATGAGTTCTCATCTGTGCGATGTCCCATAGGGATTTCGCTTTACAAAGGGAAAGGATCAAGAGTCACACTCCAGCAGTTCCATTTGCAACACTATTCTGATCCGAGACTTTCTATCTTGTAGTTATCATTAGTACATGACTGCCAGGGGAGCAAGATGTAAAAGGAGGGGATTGTCATTCCACTGGTGTCCTTTTACGATGTAGCTGTTTCACGTCTTGTCTTGGGGTTCGATTATACTGCATAGGACCTAAGAATTTATGTTTAGTTTTAATTCATTACTTATTTATTATTAGATAATCATTTTTTTATTTTGTATTTTTATTTATTTATTTTATTATATATTTATTTTTTTATTATTATTATTTTTTTTCATTCAGATTTTTGAGCAAATTTGGAACAGCATAATTTGAATGCTGAAATCATAATTAAATGTGATCCTGGACCAAAAAAAAAAAAAACCGTCGTTAGGTTAATTGAGATTTATACATCAGCTGAATGAATAAGCTTTCTATTGATGTATGGTCTGTTAGGATGGGATATTTGGCCGAAATACAGTTGTTTGAAAATCTGAAGGTGAGAAAAAAAATCTAAATATTGAGAACATTTTACTAAATAAAATTCTTGTCAATGCTTATTAATAATAATTAATATTATTAACAGACAAATTATTAATCCTAATTAATAATAATACAAAACAAATACTTTTATATATTTAAGGTAGAAAATTGTCAAAACATTACCTTAATTTAATATCCTACTGTAATAATAATAATAGAAAATAATAATAAAATAATAATAGAAAAATGTATCATTTTCACCAATACAATATATTATTGGCTATTGCTATAAAAAAAACATGTGTTAGTTATGACTTGTTTTGTGCTCACAAATTAGCAAAAACTAGCATTCTTATTGAAATTCAGGGTGTATAAATTTACGAACTACAAAAATTACAATTAGCTAGTATTGCAATTGATTTTTTGCAAATGTCTTCACTGACAAAAATTCAATACTGACCATCCTGACGAAATTATTATATTGCTACATTTATTTCTTTGACTCAATTTTATTTACACATTTGTGATTTTATGATATTTTATGTCTTATTTATTACTTCAGTTCTTTTTTTTTCTTGTTGAGTGTCAAAATAATATATATATATATATATATATACATTAATTTATTAATGAGCACATTTTTGGAATTCTAAATTGAAAATTTTCATTAATATTTTATAATAAATCCTTAATTTTCTCATAACTTTTAAAAACCACTGTGTTTGTTTCATTATTATTTCATAAATAATCCTTCATTTTCTCCCTTGTAACAGGATCTCACCACACAGCTTTATTTGAGATGTACAGTCTCATGTGGACACCATCCCACCTCTGACGGTGAGTCCCATCATCAATTAGTATTCCTCTCCTCTGACAACACACTTCATCAAGTGGCCTTGTCTCATCAGACTCGAGGAGCCATCGCCGTGGGCAGCATCTTCATAAATCTCACTTGCTGTTATTTTCTCTAGCTGCATACATTTTTGCACTAAAATTACATTCGTAGTCGTGGGAGGATGGATCTCTGGGATCTCTTAGAAACTAGAGAAGCGTGTCTCTCAAACAAAACATCCCAAATTAGGCTACAATTAATGAAAGCAGACTTTTTTTTATTTGAGATCATCACTCCATTGTCGTTTTAAATGATGGCTTGAATATATACTTCCTCTAAGCTGATATTGAGAGCACTTGAGTTGCTGCTTGTTTGCTGAATTAAACTGCACCTATGCAGCACAACTTCTGATTTGTTAATCAAACTTAATCGAGTGGCTCAGAAAATATTAAAAATTTCATTTCCATTGATTTAACTTGACTTTATGAAGAATTTTCATTTAAGCATAGGATTTCCCAGCATGCTCTGCATGGGACTAAATTAGAAGAGTAAACGTAATTCTATCTATGTGTTTCAAGGCAGATGAGAAAAGGTCGAAGTTTTTGCTACTGAGGTTAAGAGTCGAGCTCTCCGTTAATGTAAGTGAATATTATATACGTTTGTATAACCATTTTATCTTCTTTGTGCTTTCCACTTCACTTGATTGCTTGCTGAATGCCAGAATATTGTATTTAGTATTTTTAGTAGTAATTTTATTGCTCTTACTCGGTTCAGTTAAGTTTCCACTACACAAGGAATTTGAACATTTCAATTAAATGTAAAAGAAACCCACTTTTAGCATTTAGAACCACTGAGCACAACTGAATTTGATGTGATATATTCCAGTTTATGAACATAAGATTCTGCATTTCTTCACACTGCTTGTTATTTGAAAATGTCAGTTTGTGATGCTCGGGTTGTCTCGAGTTCATTTTGTGATTAAGGGCTGCTTGTTTAAAAGAAATGAAAAACACAACAAGAGCTTTAGACAAAAAGATTTTGCTTAATTGTAGATCTTTTAAAAAGTTTCTTCCGGAAACTCAAAGCAGTTCAGAGGGATGAATAGACACAGCACACATTAACCTGCCTAACCCAGTGGCTTTACTGTGATATATGAGCCTGCAGAATCACTTTCATGTGATATTAATTACACACCTAGTAGACCTTCGTTTTCATGTGGAGAACCTAAATTGTGAGACGGCTGAATACATCAAGCTCGACTGATTAGCATACGCAGTATCTGTGAGATTTATTCGCTCTCATTTGCTTTGAGACAAAACAGAAACAATTAAATAAAGGTTGGAGTAGGAAAACGTCCGCTTGTGTTGCCAGTTCACTCATCTGGGAATACAGTGTTCTTCTTAACATTAATTAAATATATATTTAAAGTCATTTCACACAGCGCCCACAGATGCAGACCATGGCTGACAGTCACCAGATTCTAATATATCTCTTTTTAGACATTCTAAGGTCAGAAAAAATGCATGTTCAGTTGGAGTTTGTTGGGTTGTGGAATGTCTAAGAAAACAAGTGGGGACTAACAGATGCTGAATGCATTGATCCTACAGTACAAAGCCCGACGAATGCGTCTGTTGCTGTTTTCTGTGTCAGTCATTGCACTCTGAACTTGGCCTTTGCAGTAAATGACAGACAGATCTAGAAGCAAATAGTCATGCTTGGTACTTGATGTTTTTTGTAATGGAGTTATGTTTACTTACTTGCTTTGTTAAAGATTTTGCTCCTAAAATGCTCTATAAAAATGGAATATTTTGATAATAGAGTAAGAATATTTGCTAATTGAAATGAATGTGAATAACATTGTTCAGATGATTTGGTTTTAGAAGAATTTCATGAGTCTAATAATATTGTTGAGGTCCCGAAAAGTGAGATTAAACTATAGGGATGCGTAGATAGAAAGATGGGTGGATGGATGGAATTATGGAGGAAACAAATGGATGGATAAATGGAACAACAGAATGATGAATAGATGAGTGGAACTATGAATGAAACAATGTAGAGATAAATGAATGGATGAGGGAAGGATGACAGACAAATGAATGAATGAATGAATGAATGAATGAATGAATGAATGAATGAATGAATGGATGGAACAATAGATGGATGGAATGATGGATGAAATTATATAATGATGAATAAAACTAGATGGAACAATGGATGGATAAATGGAAATAATGGTTTGATAAATGGAAATTATGATTAATGGATGGATAAATGGAACAATGGATGGATGGAATGAAGGATTGAATAATATAAGGATGAATGAAACATTGATGGATACCTAGAAATGGATTGAACGATGGATATATATTTATGGATTAATGGATGGATGAATGGAACGATAGGTAGGTAGATGGGTGGGTAGATGGGTGGATGGATGGATGGATGGATGGATGGATGGATGGATGGACGGATGAATGCATGGATGGATGGATGGATGGATGGACGGATGAATGGACGGATGGATGGACGGATGGATGGATGGATGGATGGATGGATGGATGGATGGATGGATGGGTGGGTAGATGGGTGGGTAGATGGGTAGATAGATGGGTAGATAGATGGGTAGATAGACAGACAGACAGACAGACAGACAGACAGACAGACAGACAGATAGATAGATAGATAGATAGATAGATAGATAGATAGATAGATAGATAGATAGATAAAAAGAACGAAAGAAAGTTTGTGCATTGATTGTGGAAAAACTAAATCAAGCCACATGTAAAGCTGCTTGTTTGTTCCACACAGTAAAGGATGATAAAAAGGCAGATTTAGTGGGTTTTTGTAGGGCCCTGTGGGGCATTCTGGAGAGATCCTGTTGTTCTGAATCACACTAGACAATGAGCTGGATTATTGTTCTAACGCAGACACCAGCTGTGAAACAATTGCCGCCCCATGCAGTCATCCCAGGAGTCTCTCATTCTGTCTGATGCAGTGTCTTTATATTGCATCCTTGTTTTTTTATTTGTGGTTATATCATCCTATGCATGCATGCCTTCCCTATTTGTGTTTCTGCTTGTCTTCCTAGGTCTCAAACATATAGCTGGTGACAAGTGAATCTGGTTTGAAGGCGGGAGGTAATTGTCATATGCGATTGGGGAGAGACAGAAAGATGATTACAACAGATGCAACAGTGCCAAAGGGCTTTCAGGTTCCCTTCCCTGATCTCTCATCCTCATTAACGGTGTAAGTCACTCCATCTCGGCACCATCAGACTGCCACCTCAGTGTACTGACACCACTCTCACTTTACAAAACCCTCAGGAGCTTCTCTCCTCGTGCTAAATGTAGGGCGAAGCATTGGGGAAGTTAGACATTCACAACTTTGCACTTCTAATTACATCTCCAGTAAACTAGTTCTTGCTTAGTTTCTGACAGCTGAGCGGATGCCAGGGTCATGCGCCAGGGGCAGGCATTAGGGGGCAGTGACATACTGTGCCCACCCAAACGGCTTGCCAAGTATATGGAGAAAATAAAATCCTCAGTAGACTTTGCTAGAATTAGCTCACTCAACTGCTTGAAGAAGCTGCCTATAACTTCTGCTTGTCCAGGATCGGTTTCTTCTACCAAAATTTAAACTGTAGCATTTGTGGGATGGGACGGGATGACTGTAGATGAATAGCTGCTGTGTATGGACATTAAGATGTCAAAGATACATTTTGTTTATTTTTAAAACAAAGCATTGATATACAGTATATTTTGTTTAAAAATATTCATAATTTACAATAGATTTACTTCTGTAACGTGGGAGACGGGGACCTGCGGATCCATTTGCAGTATTTATTTAGAATAGTCGTACAGGCGAAGTCAGGAGGAGTAGAGACAATATTACAGATGATCAAAGGCACAGTCGGGGTCACAGGCAGAGTTCGAGGCAGGCAGATAGCAATGACAGAAAGGGTGAACAGTCCAAGGTCAAAACAACAGAGAATCAAGACAGAAGAAATGCTCAGAAATGTCAGCGAATTGTAGTGTGTGAGTCCAGCTTAAATGCAGTGTGTAATGAATGTATGGGTGTGGATAATTGCAAGCAGGTGTGAGAGCAAATCTGAAACAGGTGTGAGTGCGTGGTGCATGATGGGGAATTGAGTCCGTTTGAATGTGAGGCACATGGTGGTGTGAAGGTGCGGTGGCTGATGGATAATGTAGTTCAGAAAACTTCTTTTTAATATCTGCGGTATTGTGCATTATATCATATACCAAATAGTTTAATTCTCACATCTAAAAGAACTGATATATACTGCTAATCAATAATGTATATGAATATGTTATAAATGTGCATTTCTTCAGTCCTTGTCACAGTGCGAATTGGTAACGTCGTATTGATTACATATTCAAAGCTTAATGTTTGTTTTCCCCTTCACATAAGCCATATATCATATTTATTATGTCTTCTGCTTTGAATAATAGATGTAACATGCTATGGATTCGTCCACCGAGATGAACAGCTCATTAGGGACGAATTTGCATTGGGTTATGTTTATTTATACAACAAAAAAGTCCATTCAGCACAAATGCTGTATTTGGTTCACTCTTAAAAATATAAATATGGCAAAACTAGAGCAGAGCCCTTCCAAAGCATACTGCCTAGCACATTTAGTTTAGATCTAGATCAAGGAAAAGAAAATGCATGGTCAGAATGTTTTAGTTTTATGACTTCATTTGATTCCTTGTTGACAGATGTCAGTCAGTTGGGCAAATTGGCAAAACACATTAAAATGAAATGCGTTGTGGATTTAAAGACTATGTTTGTATTAGGTTAGAAAATGTGCTTGCAATTAAATCAAAAATTCTCTGTAAACTTATTTATAAATGCAATCGTTTGCAAAGTAGGCTTTTACGAAGCAACCAATCCATAGCATCTGACAACATCTAGTTACATCGGTACTCTTCGACTAAATGAATCTTGTTTCAAAGCCTTGGTATACTTTCACTGAAAAACTAATTCAAACTGCTCTTTTGGCAGTGCAAGAATTACTAATTTTTCATGGTCTCGAAATCTTGTAGTACAAGAGAAACAGGGACAGAAAATGAATGGATTATCATAACCAGTGAGTAAAATCCATTGTGCATTTTTGACTAAGAACATACAATAATATTTGAATACAAGTGATGCAAACGAGACACGTAGTGTATAACTGTATACAACAAAGCTTTGAAACTTGTGCTGTCTTAGTGTTTTTCCTGTCCGCTCCTGCCTTGGGCAGGTGAATGCTGAATGTATTTTGCATGGGGTGAAGTCTCTGAACCCCTTTACCCACTGATTCATTCAAACTAATTAATCACTCTGCAAGTTTTGTCACCCAGGGCCATGCACTACATGAAAGATCACTAGAGAATAAAAAGTACTGGGCTGGAGTGAGGGAAACACTAATTATGGCGAATGCTGTCGAAAGATGAATGATTTTTAGTCTGACGCTTGTAAAAAGAGAAACCATGGGGAGAACTGACTAGGAATGAACAGTGCCGGCTGATAGTACTGTTTATTTGTACTCTGGCAATGTTGTTTAAGTGCCCAGTGCTGTGAGGGAATTATGCAAATCATGCAAACACCCCTGAAAATATGTACTGTGCACAATTTGAAAAGCACATCAGATTCCCATCTTAGAGATCTTTCAGGATTTATGGAAGTATGCACAGCATCCAGACCTTAAAAACAATTTAACTTAATGTTTCAAGTGAACATCTTGATTCAGATTAGATTACTTTTTCTTCTTTTTTTTTTAGCGGAGAAAGCAATATTATGGATAAAGGACTCATTTTTTAGCTGGAGGCACATTTTCATTTTTGGGTCATCTACTCATTAAAAGCACAAAATGCATTTTTGTTTTAGCTTGACTAGCAGATCTGACCGACATCTGTTCTGTCAGCACGAGCCGAGCCCACTCAGTTATCAGGATTCACAGTAACCCTGACTTTGAATCGCAAAACTTTTCGCAATCCTCGCTGATATGTTCTACAGCTTCATCTCACAGTTCTGGGACTTTAAAATTCATCATCAAGCTCGCTTTTCATTATGAATACCTGACAGACTTGGGAAATGGGTTTTAGAGAGTCAGAAGGAATAGATTTTGAAATGTATCGCTTTTTTTATAGTATCTGTCTGTGTTCAAATCGAGTGCACAGGTGGTGGTTACAAAGTGGGAAGAACCTGACCTCACAGCACAAAAGGTGCAGGTTTTAAAACATCTACTGAATTTCAAGGAACGGAGTCGGTTTCTTCAAGAGGATCTCACACAGTCAGAAAGAAAATAGTTCACAAATTCCACAATAAGGAAAGACCACCATTCACAGGTACTAAGAAATCTGATTTTGTGGTATAACCTACCACCCCAAAAGAAAGCCAGTAGTATTGAAGCTCTGGCCTTTTAGTGCACATCCTGCACATGCATTGAGCTTTGGAGCTCATTTGGGAGCCTGAGGATTGAATCTGGCTTGAGAGAATTCACCACTTGCTCCATAAGTTTGGGATCCCTCTCTAATGTTTCTTTAAAGGGCCTTACAAAAAAAGTGGCACGAGAGAGCGCAATAATGATTAAATGATTAAGTTGCTATTATTATTATTATTTCATCAAGTTCTCCTTAATTCAATATATATATATATATAAACAAATATATTAGTGCCTTGGAAAATAAAGTGTAAGTACTAAGTTATTAAAACTAAAACTTAAAAAAAAAATAAAGCTATTTCAAAATATTAATAAATAATATAATACTAAACTAATACTAATGTAAAGGTCTGTTCACAACAAGGACAACTATAACAAAAATAGTTTTAAAAATCATTCTAAATGAAAGCATAACAGGGTTCACACAGGTTTTTATTTTTATACCTTTTTTTTTCAGCTGACAAAAAAAAAACAGCAACAGACAATCAGAATCATGCAGCGGTCTGCACTAATAAACAATATGTAGCTGCTAATACAGTTATCATTACCTTTATAGTTATCATTCTTAGTGTGAATGGGCCTTAACGCTAGGCTACATGTATTTTTGTTTGTCCTTTATGAAATGTCATCAACATTACTGTGGGGTGCCCAGCGATGAGCAGTGATGCGGTGCGGGGGCTACCAATAGGACTGCAGACGCTGGAGCTGATGTGACCCTTCTCCTGTGCGATGCTGCAGTCCAGCATCAGGCAGACGGAGAAGTTCATGTTGCTGTGAGTGATTTCACTCTTCTATATGATTTGTCTCTCCCAACATGTAGGGATATAATACCAAAAAACCAATAACATGGAAATTAACAATCTGCGTGAGTTTGACTCCTGCATTGATAATTATCTTGTTTGTGATATGATACATTATGCGCTCCTGCAATCTACTGTATATACAAACGCTTCCCCCTGCAGAGTATTCATTTTAGCTGCAAGGAAATTAACTGACATAATGACATCTTGTTTTCACTAGCACTATGTCTTACTGTATTTGCGATCAGAAATGCCTACAACCCAGCGACCTCCAGCTATAAAAACGCCGTCAGAGAGAACGCCACTTAAATCTGTATTACAGGTACATCATTTTACAGCATTCGCAGTGTCACACAGGTAAATCTGGGTGGTTTGGCCTGTTGAATATGTTTCCATAAATGCGGGTGAAGTACACGGCGTGCTTTCATATTTTATGGACTCCTCTGGCCCTGATGCTTTTATCATCCTCTCATATGGACAATGACTGCATCACTATAAACACAGCACAGGGACAGCTGTCCCCCGAGAGCGCAATCGCACTGTAATTTGGATTTGATTTATTTTCCCTTTCGGATATCAAATGGAAGAAGGTCACTTGTCAGGGTTATTGATGTGTTTTTATGTCCATAATTAGATGTGCTAGGGAATTTTTGATGGATACAGGAAGATGTTTGATAAATAATACATACACCTCATTGGTAAGGACAGTTTTTCAGATCCTGGACCAACTCTATTGCCACTGTTGGGCTTTGAGGCTGTTGTTCATAACTACTGTATGTACTGTAGCTGTTGATTCCTGCTGGATTCAGAGACAAACGAAAATAAGGAAGAAGTGGTGATAATTAGGAAGGGGTTAGCCAGTTAACATGGTCCTTTATGGCTAGAATATTCATAAACAATAAATATAATTATTACATTGTACTTGAATGCTATAGCCAAGTTAGCAAACAACTAAACTTGTCAGCACAAGCTAAAGGTTTTACCCCAACCAAGTGACAGTACAGTGGTGTTGAAAAACAAAATATAAAATGTTTAATTAAATTAGAAAATTAAAAAAATGCCTGCCATACTGTACCACTAATCAACCTGTACTCCAACAAATATGCCAGTATAAGTCTTTTGTACAGTAGTGGTGAAAAACGACCAATAAAAGCGTATACAACAATTGCACCCCTTATCGGCAACAGGACATTTGCAAATGAATCTTTTGCCCTATTATATCTGCCTCATGGTTCAGGGTTGGTGTGGCTCAGTTCGTAGATCGATATATTGTACGAGATGAGATGTGATCTTGAAATCATAGGTGCGAACCCAGAAAACGCTTGTGCTTATAAAACCCTATAAATTATGATTTTGCATGGTTTTTGTAACGGGTAGGTTTAGGGGTTGGTTAGTGTGGCCATTCATACAAATAACACCTGGTAAAATATGTTTTGATCGCTGTGAGATCAGTGTAAATAAAGTCCACGCATTTTGATTTGTAATCACAGTCACAGGTCATTTAATGACAACAAACTCAATACGGCACTGTCATTATTTTAACTCACCTTTAAAACATATATAGGTTGTAATAAGGTTCTTGCACCAGTGACCTGTGGACAGTTTCAGTGGGAGCACACGCCTGGACTGAAGTTAACTTCCGGTCTGTGTTTGTTTATCGGTCTGGTTAGAGACGCCGGCTACAAACACAGCTACTGAGTAATGAAGTTGGTTTCAGGTTATTGTGCTGTGGAATGTGTTTCCCATATATTGATTTATTTGTGGCGACCTGCCACTGTACCAAAACTGACCGATTTTCCAAAAGGCTTCGTTGAATAAAGATGAGCATGTAATGCACATGAGATGTGGGTATTTTTATATCACTGTATTTCTGAAGGAAGACTGTCTTTAGAAAATGTCATTTTCATTTCATCTTGCATATAAGGCAGTGTTTGTAAGCTCAGAGCTGCTTTGTCTACAGCTGTTACCGGGGAAACCTCTCGTTTCTCGTGCTTAAAGCACCTCCAGGTGGCAGAGAATTAATTAGCATTTCTAATAAATCCGTCTGATTTACGCTGCAAATATATTTAGCTTGTTGCCAAAAATATATACTACTCTAAAAGGACTTAGCTGTTGTCATTGATTCTATTGGGATGTCTACCGGAAGTTAACTTAGCGCCACAAAAGTATGCATGCGCAGTAACATTTATGTTGTTGTCGTTGAAACCGTCTAGGGTCGTTTTTTGTTTGAGGATAGGCTCACAATTAATCACTTTAGTTTTTGTGTGCATAATATGTTGTTTATATATCAAATATATTTATATATTATTTTTTATATTTATTATATTTATTTTATATTTATTTATATGTTCATTTTATATATATATATATATATATATATATACTGCATGTGTCTTTATATATGCATAATAAATATACACAGTGCAGACACATGTATAAACCAAAATATTTTGGATGCAGTTTAATCAGGATTAACTATTATATGTAAGAAAAAGTGGCATTAAAGACATCAAAAATTTTATTACAGTATTATGTTTAAAATAAATGCTGTTCTTTAAAAAATTCTGATAACAATTGAGTTGATGAAAATTCAGTAAATGACAATTTAAATATAAATGTTAAATATATATATATATACAATTTTATATCTGTTTTATGTACTGTGTTTTTGATCCAGTAAATGCAGCCTTGGTAGGCATAAGGGATTGTTTTCCCTTTCAAATCTTATGAAGCTCAATTCTAGTCTACATAAGGTGTCATTTGTTAACATTGGTTGATGTATGAACTAACATGAACAATAATGAACAATACATTTATTACACTACTTATTCATCTTTGTTAACAACAAAAATACAATCATCATTGTTAGTACATGTTAGCTCACAGTGCATTAACTAATGCTAACAAACACAAAATGTGATTTAATAATGCATTAGCAGCCCAAATTCTAAAATTAGCATTAAGTAAGATTAATAAACGCTTTATTGTTCATTATTATTTAATGTTAATTAATGTTAACTAATGAAACATGATGTAAAGTGTTTCCAAATATTATTATTATTTGTTTTTACCATTAATTGGTTATTTAGGAGACCCTGCTTTACTCAGAGGGACAGATGACATTAACTTGTTTTTTTTTTGTCTTGGAACTCAGCATTTGGTTTACATTTCAGATTCCGTAGATGGATTTGCCAATTCAGTGACAGTGAGCAGTTCATAACTGGTCGTGCTGCTCACAATTATTACGAAGCATACAATCATCTGCAGGCGTCTGCGTTCAGCGCAGTCTTCTGGTGATTCAGCTAACAGAAGGCAGAGGCCTGTTGTCAAACAATCACACAGAATGATGAAGTGTTCACGCAAAGCTGCTCATCCCTTGTTGGAGCCGTTTGCAAATGAAGAAAATGATGAATTCCATTAGGATTTTTAAATAGCTTTTCCGCAGGCTCAATGTGTGCGCACGTCGATGCACATTCACAGCTTTTAATTAAAGTCAGTGATTATGTCCCAGAATCAGCCAATACTGAAACATTTAGAAGCCTTTATTGGAAATCCGAAAGCGGTCTAATGGAAGACCGGTCACAGCAGAGTTTCCTTTTAAATTCGGTCACACTTAAATGGCTTCAGCATGGAACGTCCTCATAAGAGGACCGCGCTATGCAATCCGGCTCGTTTCTGGCTGAAGGGAGCGTAGCGTATATTCTTTAACTGAAATTTCATGCTTTTATTTGGAGTTTGAGTGCTGTGGCACTAATTCAGCGCAGGAGAGGTAGCTGAGGGCAACAAGGGCCACCATATTAAAATGTCACTATAAAATGGTGAACTTTGACTATGTATATCAAGCATAGCATAGTTCTCCCAAAAATAGCATCCCTGCCATCAATCATTCCAAACCCACCGAACTATTTACTGAAAAATCTCAAAGAGCTCTCAAGTATGGCAGTATTTGATGAAACGGTTTTAGCTTCACGTTTGACTGTGCTGCTCTAATCTATGTCCTTTATTCAGCAGAGAACGGAAGACCTTTCCAACACTGTGTTGTTACTCAGAAGGCAATGCCTCACCATCAAACTCTCTCTTCACCTCATCTCCTCCTGGAATGGCTTACCTTCTGACACAAAGCACCATCGGGGCAGCGCATGAATGACTCTGGAGGTGATTGACACAGGAAGAATGTGTGTGACGGAAATAACATTTAATTTGAGATGACGCTCTTTTCCTGGTGAGAGTGCCATATTGAGAACACAAACAAACAAGCGACCCGTGTGTGATCTTTGCAAGCGTGTCTCTAGCTGTCACTCAATATTTACTCTGCGTGCAGCTTCTTTAATCTAACATGCAGTATTTGATCTTCAGCATTTACTACAGTGTCTGGCCTACTTGAATATACCTATAAAAAACTGGGTCTAATATCTGTATTTAAGTATCAGGGTTACTACAAATTAAAACCATGTAAAAATGTAATAAAATATTAAATAAATTATATATATATATATATATGTAACAAAATCTAATATTAATAATTTTTGTTTTTCAACTAGTTTTCAACTTTAATATACCTATGAAAATATCTGTATTTAAGTATCATGGTTATTATAAATGAATTAAAACCATTTAAAAAATATATAAACTATTTAATATAAATATATTATATTATTTATATTTTTATAAATTGACAAAAAAGCTGACAAAAATTAAAAAATTATAATTAACAGATCGGAACATCTTATTATTAAAACATACTTGTTTCTAGTTTGATACTAAATTATTTAAATTTTTTTCGCTTTTTTGTGTAAAACTTATTTTTCCCAATCAGTATTACTTTTTTTTGTCTAGTTAAAATAACCTTAAAAAATGTAGAACATAAATCTCACAAAAAGTTGTGCTTAAAACAGCAAGAAAAAAGTATTTATCAATTGTAGTTGTTTTTGTCTATGAAATTTGAATGTTTCTTAAAGGCACAGTAGCAAGAAAAAACCTTTTCAAAAACTTAGTCAAAACTCATGAAAAGTCCAGTTAAATTTTGGTGAATGGAAAATAGCCATGAAAAACGGCATTACTTTGTGGTGCAAGAAACCATATGGTGCATATCTTAATGTAGCTGAATATGAATTGTTAGAATATGTTACAAAAGTGTAGAAAACGGCTCCTTTAAGCAAAAAAACAAAACAAAACAAAAGTGCAGCATTTGCATGAGCACTCCGAGGATGGATAATTAAGAATACATTTATTTTTCAGGGAAACTTTCCTCCATTTATTCTCTTTAAACAACAGAGCCAAACAGGGAGGAGGATTTAATTTAAAGCCTGTGGAATGATGGCGATGACAAAGGAAACAATAGTTTCATTTCTCGCCCAGCACATTGCACAGTTCCAGGAGGAAATAAACTGCCTTATTATTTCACTCATACACCTTCTTTGTTTTGCACCGATTTGTCCCATTTGCATTTAAATCCAGGGGCTTATATAAATTTCTCCCTGCTGCTCCCAACATATATCATTCTTTTGATTAGATTAGGTTAGATTGATTATATTTCTGCAAGAAGCAGAGAAAACGGCATGCATCTGTGCAACCGTCCGACTCGCTAAGATGCCTCACAAAATGGACGTAATTACAATAACAACCCTCATTTAGATGCCAAAATTGCCATAATCCCAATGATTAGTATGTTTAATTGTAATTCAATTATTCTGGGTATTTGTGATAGTCTGATTGTGTCATGAGCATCTGCATTCATTGTGTTTTTTTTTTTCTTTTTTTTTTTCTTTTCAACCTTACTCACCCTCGTTCTCATTGGAGGCCGATGCAAAGACGGTGTTAAAGTTAATGGATTTGAATTCCCTGAAATCAAAACTCTGTAAGTCTATTAAGACTGTCTGCAATTTGCCATTATCTGCTGCTCCCGACCGGCCGAGCCCGACTCGAATTAAGCAAAAAACGATTAAGAATGTATCAGTGGCTCATTTGCAAAATTCAGTGTGTCAGCAGCTCTCCCCCGCCAGTGCAATGAAGATAAGATGTGTGCCACTCATTCCTGCCTGTCAGTCATAATCCAGCCTAGAAATTACATTCGCTTCTCAGTCACACTGTGAATACAGAGCAGACACATCAGCTAGTAATAGTCAATATGACATATTAATGGGATTCATAAGGAACGATTCCGTTAGCAATTCTTGCACAGTATTTTAGACAAAAAATAATAAATGCATGTTGTAGTGCTCATTTTGTTGTTATGCCAGTCACTTTCTACGGTATCTTTTTCACTGTAGGTGGGTCATCATAACCATAATTTGAACTTATTTGTTCAGTAAATTGAAAGCATGTGTATAAAAAGTTAGTGTAAGTTGGCTTGGACCTGCTTCCAAGCAGACAAACCCTGATCTAAAGAGGTTTATTTAGAGATCAACATATGAACCGTGTGTTCATATTTCATTCATGATTACGCTGTAATACTTTAAGCAGACACAAGCACAGATGGCTGAGCATGTGTTAGTAGCAACAAAAAACATCTGTGTAATTTTCTCACAGATTTACGCATGAATTAGTGTGTGCATGACATTCTTTTGAGAAAAGGAGCTGCAGAGAATTTAAAAAAGGTCGAAAGGCACACGAAGACGACAGCAGCCATTTTTTGAACAGGGTTGTCCTTTATTCTAGGCTTATTTTTCACTCAAGGGACGTCTGTCTTTGGGATTATTACATTATTGGATTATTTTGTGTTTAATTTGCACTCTGTATGTTGATGGAATATTAATCGTCGTTACCCGTAATATTTCTTGCTAAAATCAACTCACTGACAGATTCCAGTGTAAATCTGTAAGCTTTAGGGCTTAAAATGCCTCACAAGTACAAGACACAAAATCTCAAAAATGTATATTGTTATAATAATCGAGTTCTAAATTCCATATATGATATGCATTAAGATAATCTAATGTTAGAATGATCTATATTTTCGAGATTTTGTGTGTGTGTCTCTGTATATTTATATATATTTATATATGTGTATGTATATATGAAGAGTTTGTTTAAAATAACTGTTTTTTTTTTTGTTTTTTTCAAAATATATTTTTATTATGTAATTATGTTTTTATTGTTGAGTTAGTTATCTGGATTTTAAACGTATTGTTTAAAATAGACAAAAAAAAAACCCTGACTGAAGTTTGATTGAGATTTGATTAACTGGAATGCACAATGAAAAAAAACATAATTTCTGAGAAAAAAAAATTATTATATACATACATACACATACACACACAACCCAGTTAATAATTAACCTATATACAGGTCCTTCTCAAAAAATTTGCATATTGTGATAAAGTTCATTATTTTCTGTAATGTACTGATAAACATTA
>JAUMHQ010000058.1:9085697-9106705 GCA_032361165.1 Enteromius paludinosus
TCCACGTCAGTCATACTCTTTAACCAATCAGATGTGACCTCGCCATTTCAACCAATCATAACCCGGCAGGAGCGCAGGCTAAATCCTGTTTACGTGAAATAAACCTGCCCCCGAGCAGGTTCAAGTTCACGGACCTGTTGCTATGACAGCAAGTCCCGGATGAGCGTCGAAGAACCGAGCAATCCAAGATCAGGCCAAATCCACAACAATCAAATCCAGCTAACGGAGTTAGCGAGGTACGAAGAACAGACCCCAGATGATGCTATAACGTAAATAAGTAACAGCAGCATGACATACATTTAAAGGGTTAGTTCACCAAAAAATTAAAATTATGTTTTTAATTTACTCACCTGTTACATAATTACTGTTGCATAGACTGTTTTACTGAGGTGTTTACTATGTTTTTGGATCTGGGATCATTTCAGTTTGTTTTGTCTATGGAGGGTCCGATAGTTTTATCAATAGATATCATCAAAAATATCTTAATTATCCTAATATCTAAAAAGGTCTTACAGGTTTGGAACGACACGAGGTAAAGTAATAATGAAAGAATTTTCATATTTGGGTGAACTAACCCTTTAATGAACCCAAATAAAAAAATATTAAGTGTATGTGTAACGCCTGGTGTTGAGGATAGAAGGAGCTCGCAGGAGACGTACACAAAAATAAACAATAAAGTCTATTAATTGTAAAACAAAACGTGGAGAAGTATCCAATAAACACGAAGGATAACACAACCAAGGTAACACTTACATTGACAGACACACTAGAACTAAATAGACAGGGTTTTATACACTGAAGACTAATCACTAGACAAGACACAGCTGGAGAAGCACAGGTGGAAGGGAATCAACTCATAATTACATCAAACACAGGAAAGACCATATATGGGTAAACAGGAAGGAAGACAGGAAGAGCTAAACACAATGACAAATGAAAAGACTATAAACAGAACTAAACAGACATAAAATGTGACAGTATGACAGTCAGCTTAAAAAATATATACTTACAAAGCCAAAGACTTGTGACAAGTGCTGTGGAGCCTTTGAGGAGGAGCATCTACAAAAATACAGGGGAGAAAAAGAAAAAAACATCACTCAATGTCAGATGATCCATACTGAACATGCAAATCTAAGATGCAGGGTGACTGGTAGATTGATCACGTACATCATTGTCGTGGACGACCAGCATCCTGCAGAACTGATCTCCAGCCTGTCCACACCTGCGTGAAGTCTATAGTTCTCCTGAAGACCTTGATCAGCTGCTTCAGCCGAACATTACTGGGGCTGGAGCTAAACTCTCCATCAGGACTAGCTGGCAATCAATACTCAAAAGAGAGAAGACAAACATTATATTCATGGTTTAGGGCTAAAATTAAAGTTGAAAGTTTAATATTTA
The DNA here is from genome assembly GCA_032361165.1 of Enteromius paludinosus. Lineage (NCBI taxonomy): Eukaryota > Metazoa > Chordata > Actinopteri > Cypriniformes > Cyprinidae > Enteromius > Enteromius paludinosus. The sequence continues at coordinate 9,087,096 of JAUMHQ010000058.1, forward strand.
TTAATAACTTAATATTTAATATTAATTGAATGTATGATATAATGTCTGAGAATGGAAAAGGGAGATAAAAAAAAAAAAATATATCTGTCAGATATTACATGTTTGTATTAATGGACATGCTTACATCTACACAGTCAAGAAAAATTATAATTACATTTTTAAGTTACCTTAATATTATTTCCTGGGCTATATTTTTTACTTTCACTATATTTTCCTAATAAACTGTTTCATTATTGATGGCTGATTACATTTGACAGTGTCAGTGAGCATATTTATGGGTAACGTTAACGTTACAGTACGCTAGCGTCTCTCTCTCTCTCTCTCTCTCCCCGTGCGTCTCACACAAACTGGCCTTGTGTGTGAGACGCGAAACTCTTCCTACAAAGATTATTATAACGTTAATCTGCTATTTTAAATAACATTAACATGCCAGTAATACGACTGTAGCTATCTAATAATATTTAAGCAAGGTATATTGTTTGAGAAGTGACGCTCCTCAGAAAACAGTTTGAATGTCTGCTCGGCCGTTGTAACCGTTCCTCATTTAAACACGCGACGAGCAAAACTCATAATAACCACTAAAACATGTGTAATTTCATTCCTATTGACCCACTCACAGCCATTCTGTAAATTTTTAGTAGAAAATTCAGAAATTAACGAAGAAATGTACAAATCTTACCTGATTGAGCAGAGCTGGGCGGTCTCTGTTGAAGCCGGAACGACAGCTCATTAACGATGCAGAGTTCCAGCAGTGAGCTGTCATTGGCTAGAATCAATCACGTGCTGAATGTGACGCGTTAATGTCATTTCTAAAAATACGTTTAATACATTTACTTTTTCATTTTAAAAATATTTACGAAATTATTACATCACTAATCAATACCAGCAATAACAATTAATAAATAATAAAATCAGTCAAACCTTTATTTATTCACATGGTTGTATTGTCAAATAGCCTAAATTAATTGTATTTAATAATAGTTAATTATAGTCTACAATATATTCTTACAAATATAAATACATTGTATTGCAACAAAAAAGTATACTATTATAATTATAATTGACCAATAACACAAATTCATTATATGAACATAGCTATACAATGCCTTGTAAAACTATTGAAACCCTTAATTCAGTACTTATGTGAAACATCTTTATATATTCTCAAGTGTTTTTAGGTGAAATTGTGTTACTTGTCGATTAACTAATATATGTTCATTAGTTGTCTAATTCTAGGTTTGATATATTACATTCTTGTTAAGGACAATTCATTGTTTACATTTTACTGTTATTGTCACAGAAATCTAATTTTAGTGCAGCACGGATATGTTTGCATAAAAATCATATTTTGCAAAGGTTTACCACTTCATATCTTAACTCCTATCAGTTTTTGCAATGGCACACAGCCAGAAAGTGTCAGTTTAGATTGAGGGAAATGTTTAAGTCCATTTTAGGTCAGCCTAATAGAAATATTAATTAAAATAATAATTTTATTTAATAAATAACTTTGACAGGCAAAAGGCTTAACACCATTTTGTTTTTTATATTTTTTGAAACTTTGTAATTTAGTCTAATTAATTAATTGCGTGTTTAATATATAAAATAATACCTATAATAAGAAATAAAACCTGAATTTTTGACATTTTAGGACTGACACTTATGGCTCAATGTCAGGCCAAATGTGCCGTCTCTCAACCAGAATCGTGCCAGATCCGCAGATCCAAAGCTTAGCCAAATCTGGCAACCATTGTTGGGCCAGATTTGGCACACTTCTGGCGAGCCGCTGTGAGCACACAGCCGAGTTAGCCGACACTCAGCCGCATTCTGGCCGATTCCGCTGGCTACCTGGGAAAGCTCTTTCTGATTATGATTCATACATGCAAAGCATGCACTCTGAGCGATTATAATAATTATATAGTGCAGATTTTCTCCAGATCTTAAACACTTTTTATAACATTCTACACACATTCAGCTTTTTGTATCACATGGAGAAAAATCGATTGTGTGTTACAAAAAAAATTACACAAGCTTACTATTATACTTATATTTTTTAAGTAATTATAATATCAGCATAACAATTTAAGTAAAAAACTGGATTCAATTAACACTAATTTCAAAAATGTCATGTCCCATTTTGTGCCCTTCTGCTCACTGGTGTCTGTTTAAATTGTTAGCGCGCCACAACCGAATATCAGCCAACTGGAAATGGCAATCGACAACAACACCTCTTGGAAAACAACACTTATAATTAGCACCTCACCTCAGGTTTAAGGAAAATGCTGCTTTACTGTTTTTGTTAATACTAACTGCTGAACCCAGGAACAAACCTGATTTTTGCCCTTACATTTTGTTTATGTTTCGTGTTGTTTTCGCAGTGTGATGAAGTCTCGCAGATTCTTCTAGCGCAACATCACAGGATTCGCCGCTCGGACAGCATTTTGTCCTCTTCCTTTGTTTCCCCCTTGTCAGGTAGAAATAAGATACATTTTATCAGTAAATGTAATCATTTTATCAAGAAGATGTGCGACCTACTGGATTTCCCTTTGCTCACAATCAAATAATTTAACGAATGTGTAGCTCAATGTAAAAGCCTTTCTGTCCAATGTAGAAATATTATTATAATATTATTTATTACACAGAATCGTGGTCAGTCGCCACATTCCAAGATTTCTTATCACCAGATAACAACAGGTAAAGCTAAAAACTCAGGCTCACACGGGGACTACGAATCATCTTGAACGTTAGTTATACGTTTCACTCCGCTGTCGCTGACAATTTGGCGCCATCTTGCGGCGCGACACGACATAATATAATAACGACAAATAATGTCGTTATTCTGCTGTCTATACTAGATGCTATACTAGATAGGGCACGACAAATTCCCGACAAAAAACTAGTGCTGCAGTCTATAGCGTACTGACACAAGTTTCAAATGATTTTCAACGGTCGCTTTGTCGCGTCCAGTGTAGAAAGAGGATCTCGACAAGATTAGTAAAATATTTGAACTCAGATCGATGTTTCGTGTCTAATTATTTACTTTTGTGGCCGTGTAATAAACTGGATAATGTAGCAGGTTGTTATCGATAAGGACGAAAACATTCATTTAAGTTTGAACAGTCATTTAATGTGCACTACTTCACCTCTGCCTTACCTCCATTTATGTTTTAAGCACGTGTAGCTTCGATTTTCGAGAAAGGAGAAGTAAATTGAAAAATTTTCAGTTGCACTTTTTTCACCGTGAATGGAGTTTTATTTGTTACTTTCTAATCATTAAAGCAAATATTTATTCGTTTACTTAAATGTAACCTGCATAGAGTGCTGCCCCCAAACATGGCATGTTTTCCATGTCTCCTTAATCAAACACTTGATTCAGATCAACATCTAATAAGTAGCCTAGAGATTCCAAGACCTGGAACGGGTGCGATACACCAAGGGGAGATGTAAAATATTCAGTTCCAGGGCCTGGGGGCTCCAGGAACGTGTTTGGGGATATGATATCCAACATGGTGCCAGTGGTTCTGAAATCTAGTCCTTCTAGTTCTTGTTTCCAAGTGAGCTTTTTCCTGCATCTGCTTATTAATATAAGAGGGCAAACAGTCAAAATAAGAGTTTGTTTTAACTTGAAGAAATTATAACAGAATGCTAATATAGTCTATTACTTTTCAAAGTTACATTTTCATGAATTTATTCAGTGGCATTATACAAATTAATAATAATAAATAATAAAGAAAATGCAACATTTGGTTTTAAATTAATTTTCTTTTTATTACATTTAGGGGTCGATTAAACTGTTAAAGATTTCTTAATTTACAATTTATAATAATAATTTAGGCTAAATAATTCAAACAAACACATAGAAAGCATTTCCTTCCCTATTAATAGTAAATGCATATTGTAATATCCATATGAATAATATGGCAGTAAAATATTAAGGGAAATTAATATTTATACTCTATAATTTTAGCTGGAATATTTTCTGACAGATTGTTGAAATATATATATCAAACAAGTATCTTTCTAAGCTATTTAACCCTTTACTCAGTAGATCCCTGTCGTAAACAAAACCATTTCTGCAGAACATAAGCTCTGTGATTAATGAAGTGTATGATTCTTACATTTTATTTATTGTTTTAATGTTCAAAAATAACACTTTTTAAAAAAGTAAATATTTTGTAGCCAAAGTGTAATCCAGCGGATGTAAAAAGCTAACCTTTTTTTTCTGTCACTTTTCTGTTGCACAGGTACAGCTTTCTTGCTGGTCACACTGGAGGAGTTTCCTGCTGAGCTTGAGAATGCAGAATTTTTTGACAGAATTGAGAAATTTGTGCAGGTCCATAGGAACAGTTTTCTTCTGCTTCAAGCCCCAGTTTATGGAGAAAGGGAGTGGGGGATTTTATCATCAGTGCAAAACAGGTGCATAATGAACTGAAACTACAAATGCACACCCATCTTTTGAAATCAGTCACCCTATCTTACATACTTTCATGACCAAGGGTTTCTAGGAATAGCATCTGTAGAGCCACTCAGACTCAGAATAAGATGTGTTTGTGGCATAATTATGTAAAAAAAACACTGAGAAATATATATAAATATATATGTATAAATATAATGAACCACACCAGCTGTGAGGACTGTTTAATTTCAAAATCCTTTTAATCTACCGAGCTGGACAAATACAAGCATGTTCTAAAATGACTTGGCTCTGATGTTTTATTTTTGCAACAGATTTCTTGGACGTAACCTCAGGGTCATACCTGTGCACAGTACTGCTGATGTAGTGAAGGGAATTCTGGTCATTGCCAAGGTTAGCTGTGATGTTTCACTATTCAATGTGATTGATTCACATGCTTTTTTAATTATTACAATTTTCTAGAAAGGTTTACATTTTATAGTGAATGCTGTATCGAGGTTAATTATGGGATTTTAATGCTCACTTTAATTGAATGTCAAGGACAGGGCTCACTTTAATTGAATGTCAAGGACAGGGCTCACTTTAATTGAATGTCAAGGACAGGGCTCACTTTAATTGGAGCATGCATAGGAAAATTGCATATATAAGAAGTTTATTACTAGCATGGTGCGTACAAAACTTTTATTGTCCTTTTTATTCCAGGCTACAAGTAAACCGAGTGTGGTGAATTTGAGAGATCAGATGTCTTTGGCTTGTACACACATCATCGATCAAAGCCCAGTTTGGGGGATGCTTCAAGAGATGCAGTTCTAGAAATGTCCTTCTCCATTAATGTTCTTATTGCTTACTATACTTGTTTTGAACAGCAGATGTCAGTATTGTTTCATAGCAAGTTGTGACAAAACGATTTCTTGGCCTTCAACATTTTCTTTCAAAATAGTTAATAAACTATTAAGAACAAATTATAAACATAGTCAGAGGAAAAATGTTCCCCTTTTATTTGTGCTGGGAAAAAATGATTCAAAGTCAGAATACAGAATAGTGTTGAAAATATTGATATTGTCATTACAAATGTGTCATGCTACAGAAAATGTAAATAAACGAATCAATTAATAGATGAATAAGTTCAGAAAGCAGCAATTGCCCCCATTTTATTTTTGACTGTCCTCAATGATTTCGTCTATACGGACCACAAGGCTTTCCATTAAGTCATATGTGACCAAGGCACACTGCAAGACCTGCAAATGATATGTTTAGTACAGTTTGTTTTATGATTTACTCAATATTTTAAAACTGAATTCAGATAAGTAGAACTGATCATCTAACCTTATCCTGTCCCTCATATGGCATGTTGCCAAGCATCTCCTTTTTCACAATCAAACTCTGAACTGATCTCTTCCCAGCGGCCTCCTTAAATTCTGTTGGTAAAAAAACAATGTTACACCAAGTCAAAGTCAAAATCCATTTTCTTCAGTATATAATAATTACTCATTAACAGAGAAATGATGCAAAACATATAGTACCTTTAGCCTTGATCTTTTTGTCCTCTCTTAGTCTTTTTAACTCTGTACCATAGTATGATTTTGACATGCTTAGACATTGTCGTAATAATTTTGTGTAACTGTCTGCAATGTGGCACAGGTCTGTCCATATTCCAGTCTGAAAATAATAGAAATAACAGAAAAATAACTCTTATTAATAGAACATGATGAAAATATATGTGTAATGTTATATATAGTTGTTTTGACAAAATGCTAAAAAAATCTTACAGAAAATGTTCTTTCCTGTATCAACAAATACCGCACAAGATTCAGAGACTCCATCACCCTTTAAAACAAAAAAGTAGATATGAATATGGAAAAAATATACCTTTTTAATTTCAGTCAAACTAGTTATCTCTTTTGCCTAATACAGAGAGATTTATGCAGAACAGGTGAATACTGTGGTAAAAGCTGACAGGTTTACCATTTGCATATCAGCAGGATGAAGGAAGGCCTAAGTAATTTATCAGGGGCAGATTATTCAGACGAGGTATGTCAATCACTCAGGTTTTAGTATCATTTTAGGAAGGACACAGGATCTGCCTCAAAATATTGGACTGCTCACCATCTGTTCAGTATTGTGGGATCATGGCAGTAAACCTGGACTACACTCATAAATAAATGATGGTTAGGGATGGATTGTATCTTGTTAGTAGGAGATCTAGCATTTAAAATACAGACAGCTGCCATATGTGGAGTCTGTACTTGGGTTACGATTCATGTCAATGATTTGTTGATATAAAAGTTGATTAGATCCATCAAGATGCAGTTCTGAGCATTTAGCGGCTTGTCAGGTGATTGTATTATTTTGAGGTCTTTATAAAAATGCAGGTCTTCTTTACCTGTCCATCCCATGTAGCAAGTCAGTTTCATGGCCCTGTGGGAGAACAAGAGTGTCTCTGAGCAGTGAGGTGAGCGGAGTCCCCTCAAACCAGCTGTCTGCGTTGGCTGACTTTAATAGCAAAAGAAAAAGTGTTGATCAAAATTCTGTCACTTGAACAAGCAGACAGATAAGCAATGTTTTGTGCATGCCTTTCTGCAACGTTCCACTTGATTCTTTATGTTTTTGATGATGGTACTTTCTACACCTGCATGATGGCTTGTCTTCATGATGCGCCTAAGAGCAGGAGTAAGCAATTAACACCAAAATGAAAATGTTCAACCTTTTATATTTATGTAAAAAGAATATAGCACAAAAAAATAAATAAATGTACTTAACAAAAAACTGTGAAATAACGGAAAACATCTTTTATTTTCTAGTTTCTTCAAAATAGCCACCCTTTGCTCTGATTACTGCTTTCCACACTCCCACACCATCACACCTCCTCCTCCAGGCGTGTGGAATCCATCCGTTCACCTTTTCTGCGTCTTACAAAGACACGGCCGTTGGAACTAAAGATCTCAAATTTGGACTCATCAGATCAAAGCACAGATTTTCACTGGTCTAATGTCCATTCTCTCCCAAACAAATCTCTTCTGCTTGTTGCCTCTCCTTAACAGTGGTTTCCTGGCAGTTATTTGACCATGAAGGCCTGATTCGCACAGTCTTCTCTCAACAGTTGTTCTAGATATGGGTCTGCTGCTAGAGCTCTGTGTGGCATTTATCTGAGCTGCTGTAAACTTGCGATTTCTGAGGCTGGTGATGAACCTGTCTTCAGAAGCAGAGGTTACTCTTGGTCTTCCTTTCCTGGGTCGGTCCTCATGTGTGCCAGTTTCGTTGTAGCGCTTGATGGTTTTTGCGACTCCACTTGGGGACACTTTCTTAAAGTAATGATGGCCACTCGTTTTTCTTTAGTTAGCTGATTGGTTCTTGCCATAATATGAATTTTAACAGTTGTCTAATAGGGCTGTCGGCTGTGTAACCTGACTTCTGCACAACACAACTGATGGTCCCAACCTCATTGATAAAGCAAGAAATTCCACTAATTAACCCTGATAAGGCACGCCTGTGAAGTGAAAACCATTTCAGGTAACTTCTTCTTGAAGCTCATCGAGAGAATGCCAAAGCAGTAATCAGAGCAAAGGGTGGCTATTTTGAAGAAACTAGAAAATAAAAGATGATTTCAGTTATTTTTTGTACAAAAGTACATAACTCCACATGAGTTCATTCATAGTTTTGATGCCTTCAGTGAGAATCTACCAATGTAAATGGTCATGAAAATACAGAAAACACATTGAATGAAAAGATGTGTCCAAACATTTGGCCTGTTCTGTATACAAAATTTCTAGATACCAAACCTGAAAAATTTGTGCTTCGCTTCACCATTAAGCTTCTCTATGAAGAGCTGGAACACCACAAGGCTTTTCCCTCGCTGAATAAAGGAGGGCAAATGAGCACAAACAAAAACTGATTTTAACAGATCTGATTTACTTGTAAATTAGAAAAAAGTTGTATCTCATCCATACTTACCAAATGCTGGATGGGACAGTCAATCATAATTGTAATTAAGTTCTGTGAACAAATAATTAAAGTAAATTTACAGTGCCATTAAAATAGTAAACCAAGGATGCTTCAATCATTAAAATTCTGGGAATCATTCTACCAATAAATTCTACCAAAAAACTAAACTAATATCGCCTGATTACTGATCAATATATTGTGCATATTTAGATTTTACTATTAAGAAGTTATGTATGCTTTTGCAGGTATTATATTATTTTTATCATTTCATAACAGTTCATAGCATTTGCTACATACCTTTGGAACCTCATGAAACTGTTTCAGCTCTAAGAGCTTTACTGGGAGGCTGCAGTCTGTAACTCTTTCCAAACTTTTAACAAGTAAGTCCTAAAAAAATAAATGCAAGAAGACATTTTCTAGCAAATGACTACTCATTACTGAAAATTCAAGAATTAACATAATTGTCTGCTCTTGTAATGACTGTAAAAATATTTTTTTTTATGTAAGTTTACTCTACCAGTCCTTTCAATATCCATGATTCATCCTTTCTGTATGTTGTAACAAGCAGAAATAAAGGTCAGACATACATAGCACACCATTTTGGTATTTATATTTTTGTAAATAATAAAAAATGATGTTGCTTACACACCTGCTTAAAAGAAGATTGATGTATTCCATATTACACTGCAGGACGAAAACAGGGCTGAAATATTAAACATTTATTTTAGTGTGCAGGTACATTAGGTGTATAGTTTGCATAAACTGCTTTCATATAGACATTGTGTACCTCAAATTGAAGAAATAATTGAAGTCTAAAAATGATTTAGGTGCCAAATATATTGGAATGTTTTGTGCACAAAACAAGATTCTGAACCCTGCAAGTGAAGGGTGTTTTAACCCCTTTTGAAAGCCCAAGAGATCTGTGGCCTTAACAGTTCACACTGTCTTTGAGTCTGGTAAACACATGGTGAGATGAGGAGAAAAACACATTTTTGAGGTCTAACTGCTACTTACCTAAAAACTGCAGGAAACACTTCTATAGCAATAAGCTGTACAAAGAGCAAGTAAGCCACGCAAGCTCTTGATTCATTCATATCTTTCTCTGAAATTGTGTCTTCCTTTCCTCTCCAAGGATGGTAGAACAGGATTTTTGGCAGAGATTGTTGGATCACTGCTAGGATTGCCTAGTATAAGAAGCACAGAAGCACTCAGAAGTCAGGCCATCCTTTTTCTAAATGTATTGTACCTAAGCCTAATAGTAACAACTACTAGTATCATTACCATTATTTCTGTGGCAAAATTCCACAAGGGTGAAATTTCTGTCATGTCTGCATCTCTGTCCAGTTGAACTTGGAGGAGAGGTTCTCTTAGACTCTTCATGCAACTGAGCAGTTACAGAAAGAAAGGAAAATGTGAAGAATTAGGTGAAATACTGGTTAAGATTACATGCATATAATCAACAAAGTGTTACATATCTAGCAACATTGTCGCTTATCATGACATTATTAATATTATTATTAATTACTATGTAGATGTTTTGCTACAACATGTCATATTTTCATTAATACTAATTGAGAATTGCTTGCCGATTTAACAATATATCTTAAAGGGATATGTACGCAAAAATAAAAATTCTGTCATTAATTACTCACCATCACCTTACTCACCTACTAACCTTTTCGTAGCGTCATAAAATTTTGGTTGGATTATTTAATCGATATCCTTGTTACGTTGATCATGTTAATTACATTGCTGTCTATGGCAGGGTCAGAGAGAAATAAAAATATCTTAACTTGTGTTCCAAAGATCAACGGTGGTCTTATGGGTTTAGAACAACATGAGGGTGAATAATTAATAACACAATTTTATTTTTTGGGTGAACGATCCTTTTAAGCCTTGAGACGTGTCTGAGTCACTACAGCACTGTTAAATCTAACGCTATACTAACAGTATCAATACAAAAGAGTTAGATCTAAATCTTGAAGATCGCTCATATCATTAAATCCCCCAGCCCTAAAACAGGCTTTGTGGTAACGCACTATATGATTCTGACTTTCTTCAAAACTCTTTGAAACAATGCATATTGTGAAAGTACAAAAAAAAAAAAAAAAAAGATTTGACTTGACTTTACAGAAATGCCTCATTGACCGCATTATTAAGAACAGGATTAAAACATACAACTTGAGAAGAGCAGCTCTTAGTTTGGAGGCCCCTGACTTTGTGTCTTGATTCTTGACTTCCTGCACAAAGGGTTGTGCAAAGGTCAGTACTGCAGTGCAGCATCGACAGAGCCCGTACACATCTTCCTGTTCCTGTTTGTGTGAGTATGGTACAGGCAGCTTTGAAATCTGTTTCTGCAGAGAATCAAGGGCCAAAGCCAGTCCACGGGCCTTCGACTCAGTCATTCTCAACAGCACTGGGAAGGGAACAAACAGAAAATGTGTTATTACTTGCTGAGGCAGTAGAGGGAGCCCTGTTTACTTTTGGCTTTTTTAATTTGAACTTATAAAACTTTTTATACTGATTTGCAGAATGCAGAATTGTTCTTTTCCTCAGCAACTATGCAGTTACCTGACTGAATAAGAGGCATGAGGACATTGATAGTGTCTGCAATGGCATTTGGATCAGTGTCCTCCACTTGCTGAAGTAAAATATCAAGGAGTTCTTCCTCACTGCATATCTGCAATAAAACGGTATAGTCATCATCACACAGTAGTACTTCATGTCATATTTGAACAAGCACAATCTTACCTGTACAAGTTGATTGAGGATAGCTTGACAGTTGGGAGGAGTCTTGTCCTTTCTCAGCACTTCGTTCACCAGTACAGGAAGTAGACCACTGCCCATAGACCTCACTATGTGCTGAGAAGACATTTATACAAATATTTATTTATTTTGCATTCAATGCTACATTTGACATTAATGTTCCATGCATATCTATAAAAGTGTATATAGTACATCAATTATTTAATGCATGTTGACCTACATTTTTTAATGTCTTCTGCACATTCTTAAAATGGAATAATTCACAATTATCATCATAACAATTTAGTTTGAAAATATATTGTGTATTTGGTGCATTTAAGCTGTGCTTTATAACATGCTATGGCATGTTTCTCAGTGTGTGCCACATGTGTGGAAGAGTGGAGTAGTGCAAGAAATTGGTAAATCAACAGCACTTAATGGAGTGCTGCTCCTAAGAGGGCTTCCAGTGGAGCAAGAAATCTGACTGGTTCTCCACTAAACTGCATTCCCACACCCAAGGGTCGAGGGGGCCAGTCATTTAGGCAGAATGACAAAGTGGTGGTTTAGCAGAGGTACATCCCATCAAATTCTCCCAATCCCAGTGGATTGATCTCACAAATGTGAGCCTGGGATGGGATATGAGTCTGGATGTTGTCGCACCCGTCTGTCTCTCAGAAATCAGAAAAGCACTGTAAATGGAATTAGTTAACCTTACTCTAACCTTAAAAAGCATACAATAAGATTGGCGTAAAATCTAAAGAAAAGGCAATTTTCAGTTAACAACTCATATTAAATTCTAGGTGTATAACAAACTACTCAATTATTTAAGTTGAGCTAACTAACATAACATTTATTGCCACTTGCCATTTTTCATTTGTATTTACTTATACTGTGATCTAATTTGTTTGTTGAAATCATGCAAAATAATTGTGTTAAAGTTTTACCAAGTGTTACTGTAATAATTTAAGGGCTTCACCTGTCCTATAACCATCAGAACAACTACTACTGCATCAGCTTAGTTACTGAAGTTACTGGTTGATCTTGTTACTGGTGGTTCATCTTTGACCTAACCTGCAGGCCCTACTCTTCAGCACAAGGGTAACTTCCCCAAAAAAGCAGATATAACAGAATAGCAAAACATTTAACAGTAACAGATCTCCGCCATCTTGATCTTGTGCAAAAACACATACAACCCTTTAAGCTAACATTGAGACATTTCGTAAAATGTAGAAAAAATCTATGATCTGTTCATTTCAAATTCCTTTTATTAAATTGACAAAAGTACAAACACATTGTGATGTCGACTGCTGCAGCACATTCCAAAAAAGTTATGAAAGAGGCAAAATAAAAGCGAAAAGGATATAGAATATCCAACAGTCCAAAATAAACAGGTGAATTGGTAATAGGTGAGGGGATCATGTTTCTGTATAAAAGGAGCATTTCGGTCTTTGCCAGCAGAGCCACTCTGTGCCAAATTTTATGAGGTAAGGGTCAAACAAAGCAAACTCACAAACAATTTATGTCTTTCACCAACTACCATACATAGTATTGTAAAATATTCAGAAATGCTGTGATGCCACCATGTTCTCTGGGCCAGAGCTCCTCTCAGATAGTCAAATAGACAGCGTAAATGTGTGCTGTGGTCAAGTGAGTACACTTTTCAGCTTGTTCTTGGGAAAAACAGAATTCCCATCCAGCCTTTTTTTTATCGCATTTTATATGCCCCAACCTTTTTGGAATTGAGGTTGTAAAATAACTTCATTTAAATTCTTTAAGGAATCTCTTTTTTCCTAAAGTCTGAAGCAAAGCATGTTGGGAACCATAAACTGTTGTGACATAATGGTACTTTATTAATCTTAATTACAGTTTTCTGAGTAACAAAGGCATAGTTCACAAATAGCATAAATTAAAAAATATTTATTAATTTAAATTAAAAAATTTAAATAAAATAGCAGTAATTTCCTATACAATAAAGTTTTCAAAGCATATTTCAATGATTCCAGATTTACCTGATTGGCCTCCTCTTTTATGAAGTCCAGGAGTTGAGTGTAATCACCTTGGGCAATGCATGTGTGACCAGCATTCATAAAGAGCTCATGGTCCTCTGGTTTAAAGTCTTTAGTTGTTCTCTAAAAACGTGGACAGAGTCATTGTCTAATATTCACCAATATGCATTCACAGCATAATACCTTGTGGTTATGTCATTTACAGTCATTTACATGCAAAATATTATGAATGCTTACAAGGTTTGCAAAGTTTATAACAAATACACATACATCTTCTGTTTTCTTACCCATCTGTGAATCACATCCTCTAGTTGATTTGCTGCCATTTTCAGAGCTGGTCTTTTCAAAAACAATCCATACAACTGACAATTCAAGGTCAGGATTATAAGCGAGACTGTTTTTTGTCTAGGATCTGGATGACATCTGCGATAAAATTTCAGCACAAAAGAAAAGAACCGCTAGGTTTATAACACAGGTCAGGTTGTTTGAAAAGAATCAAGCAGGAGGCAATCTGACAGGGGACCCTTGTAAACCTCTTAGTAAGCATTGCAGCAGAGTGTCTGCTAATAGGATTAAGACAGAGCAATCTGAAATAGATGGGACAAGACAGAACTCTCTCGAATGCCCTAGAAAAGACTCATGGGTGTTTTGATTATAATTTACAGTGAATTAATATTTACTCAGTCAAATTCTGCGTGTACAACTGACTTTTTAGAGGCACAGTCTATGTATAGTTAATTAAACACTTTGTCATGTGACTGATTGGTAGGATCATACAGTAGACCACGCTGACTCACAATAACCTTCTCCAATGAGTCCTGACTTTATTTAAACATGTCATGCCATGGAAATACTGAAAGCACATTAGAAATTGCTTAGTAATCTTTGGCAAGCATGTGTGTACTGTCCATATTAAGTCCAGTATTGCTCCAATGGATGTGTAATCTGATACGAGCAATGTCTCTGACTTCCTATATGGATAACTATTGTAGACCCTGATTTCAGGTGTATGGAGACAAACCAGGTTTGAGCAATAGGATTTAAAGCAGCAGCTGCGAAGTTTGCTCTGTCTATTACAGTGTGGTGAAAGGCTTTAACAAAAGGCACAATGTAAATATAACAGGAAAGGACAGGCTGGTTGCATGTTAGCTTCAGATTTGCCCGTGGCTAATTGAAGACTGCTGATTTAGTGTTTTGACAGTGAGCAGACTGTGTGTAATAAAAGTCGAGCTCGAAAAAAAAGATCTCTCATTGTATGTTGACAGACAAACAGGTTTGTTGTTTTTGCACGGTCGGCCCATGTCCTTTGGACTCATAGTATGCTCACATACTGTGTTTAAAAGGTATATATATATGCCACCAAATGAAGCACATTCTTAGTTTGACAATATTTTAATAATAAATATTTGTGATAGTTTGACTTCAATTCAGTCAAAAATCATATATAATGATATTTATATCATAACAGAAGTATGATGACCCTTGTACACATTTCTAGTGATACTTTGGACTTCTCATGTGAAATATGTTTGCATAAGATTCACATGACGCCTCTTTTATGCAGCATTTCTTTGAGTTTATGTGTGTAATAGGCCTGTCTCAGGTCACTACTATCATATATCCATGTATTTTTAATAGGGAACAGCAACAGGGCAACAAAAAGTGTAACTTGATTACCTGACGGACACATCAGCTTTTCAGGCTTTGACTTCTCCGTGAAATTTAGTAAAGAGAAATGAGGCATTACAATCATACTACAACCCGAATTCTGAAAACGCTTTTTAAATTTGAATAAAATGAAACGCAGTGTCATCTGAGGGCCCAAAGATCACGGGCATCCAACAAATGTCTTCAGCCTTGTCCCATACGCACATAGATTTCTCCAGTTTCTCTGAATCATTTGATGATGTGATACAATGTAGATGATGAGATTTTCAAAGCCTTTGCAATTTGATATTGAGGAACATAGTTTTTAGCAGGGGTGGGGAACGTTGATCCTGGAGGGCCGGCGCCCCTGCAGAGTTTTGCTCCCACCCTAATCAAACACACCTGAACCGGCTACTCAAGGTCTTTAGGATGCAGTTAGTTTTTTTCCCCCCAGGGTTTTTCATAGTTGGAGCTAAACTATGCAGGAGAGTGACCCTCCAGGATCAACGTTCCCCACCCCTGTTCAAAAGCATTCTACAATATTTTTTACACACTCTTTCACAGATTGGAGAGCCTCTGCCCATCTTTACTTCTGAGAGACTCTGCCTCTCTAAGGCATCCCGTTTAAAGCTAATCATGTTACAGACCTGATGTAAAATCCCTTCATTTGTTGCTAGATGTTCTCCCAGCTGAATCTTTTCAAAATGTCTTGCTTTTACAACCCTTTGTTTTCCCCGTGCCAACTTTTTGGAGACCTGTAGCAGGCATCAAATTTGGAATGAGCTCATTCATTGTTTAGAAGAAAGATTTCTCAGTTTAACTGTTATTTTTATGTTCTTTATGTTCTATTGTTAGTTAATATTAGCTTATGTGATTTGAAAGTCTTTTAGTTTTCATTTTATTGATATTTAGAAAATGTCCCAACATTGCCGGAATTCAGGTTGTACAGGAATATGTTTTAATTATAAACTTTTGCACAGGGAAAACTAAAATTAACTATTCTAAAATATGTATATTTCTGTTTATAATCCTTGTCACAAACAAACATACTATGCTTTTTTGCACAATTTAATTTTTTTTTCAAATGGCATGCTGACAGGACTGTTTACTCCCTCCCTCTCTTGCCTATTTCTTAGCAATAGAGTAGCCCTGAAGGCCCCTAGAGGCCATGTCTAGAGCTTGATGCTGTCTGCCAGTATCTCTCCCTAAACCCCAGCGAGCTTGTCAAGAAAAACTGTGCTGTTTAGGGGTCGCTCCCTAGAGTCTCTGCCTTAGCTTTCACTGCCTTGCCTACAGATGGACTTGATTTGGAACAGTGCACTTTATATGGACATGGCTCAGATTTTCCCTTCCCCATGATTTAGTCACTGCAGGAAAGATTAAAAAAACTGAATAATAAATATTGTTCCCTGCGTGAACCTTTAACATAGAAAGAGGAGGGGTCAGAGTCAAGTAAAATCAGCTAGGCCTTGATGTACCGTATTATAGATATACCTTGATATCTAACAAGTGCAAATGAAAATGTGCAGCATATGTGTTTATGCGCTTAATCTTCCAGATAGTAGCAGCATCTGTATAGAATGTTAGTTTTCTGAGTGTTATAGGAGTGACTGGGACCATGGGGAGGAGAACACAACAGATCCATACAACCATACAGGTGCTTCTATTGCTGATTCCTGCTTGCCCTTTTGTAAATCAGCATTTTGATGGCAGTTACCTGTGTTGAGTTGTTCCAAATCAATACGTACAGTGTGGGAACCTTAATTGACAAGGATAACGCTGGCCTCTCTCCTGAAGGAGAGACACCCCGTCTGGCTTTGATCAATACCACGCTCACCAGCACTGCTGGGTCTATTTGTGTGCTTGGGTACCCTGTGCCTTCATCTCTGTAGGCAACCCCCAATGGCAGAAGAGGCTGGGATGTTACATGTGAACAGCCTGTCAAAGCAATTTTGTCAGTCTGCTCATTCTCTGGTGTTTAGAGATGCTGACACACTGTGTACTGGTTCCCATGATTTTATTGAGGTAATGGAAGCTTTTAGGGCTTTTTTTCCCCCTCTCTCCCCTCCCTCGCTCTTTTTATTCACAAGTAAAAGTACAAGTGTTTTAATCTGTATTGCTTCTGCCGAAAACATCTCTGGGGCACCTTGGTTTCCCGTCATTTAGGTCAATAGATCATCCTTTTATTTGTTTGCTTGTTTAGCAAAAAAAAACAAAAAACACTATTGCATCTGTTAGTATGTGTATTGTTATATATAATGTAATTATAATTAGACTGCATATTATTACATCATTGTATTAGAATTCTTTCCATTGTTGTTTTGTAGCTCACAATTTTTGACTTATGGAAAACATTTCTTGCAATATCAATATTGTGTGTGATTGTATCTTGCCATTCCTAGTCCATATCTTGCAATTGTGGTTTTACAATTGAAACTTTATTTCTAGTGACTGACTTATAACTTTAAATTGCAGTTTGAACCTTATAATATTAACTTTATAACTCACAATCTTATTTTATGTCACAGTTATTTTATACCTCACAATTGCAATTATATTTCTCATAAAATCAGCTTTAAATCTCACAATTGTAACTCTATATTTCAGTGTGACTTCTCTCTAGCACTGTAAAATGACCTTTTCCACTTTTAAAGGATGCCTACGTGAAATGATGAATCAAGTAAATGTGATTCGGAGGCCTCTTTATGCTGTTGTTGTGCAAACACCTTTAGCTGGACTGTGTGGAAAGCAGGTTGGAAAAACTCAGAGTTGATTTGAGCAGATCAGGTAGTGGTTGTGATCATTAATGATTTAACATACAGCAGCGGGAAAACGAGCAGGGCCGGGTCTCGAGTCTCATCTACCCCTGCAACCCAGATCTTTGTCTTTGTAACGCTGTCTCTCAGATCGCCTTAGTCTTTTACACTGAAAAGAATCAAAAGGAGTCTATAGTTTGCAAACTAAAGATATGTTTTTCTCTTTGAAATATTTGATGTGGGACAAATTAACTTTACATAGGTATAGTAGCTGCATATATGCCCACAGTTGTGTAAAGGTAGCTTGAATCCGAAAAAAATAAAAAATGATTGATATGAATTGCTGTTAAACTTGATAACATGAATTTGTTACTCTTCAATTCATTACTTTTTTGTAACATAGTATTATCTATACTTTGTATAATTGTACCTTTTCTGTTGACCTTGCGCCATTATTATTTAATGCAATCAGACTGAGTGAGATTTATCTACGAAAGATTATGTGTTACAAATATTTTAAAATCAAGTAGCCGGTACACAAATGTATGTTTTGTTAGTTTGTTAGTCTTTTGTTCCTTTCACACTCCACTGCCTTTTATAGAATCAACACAAACCACATTCACACAACAGCAGAAAAACATTGCAGCTGTTCCCACGTACAACACTACAGGAGACACCGTTTTATCTGTAGTGCTTTTAAACAGTGTAGGAACATATCAGCGTGTCTGAGTTAGTGAGCAAATGCGTTGGTGTATTTGTGGGTCTAGTGTCAGAATGCGTCTGCGAAGGAGGCCGTGCAAGTGCGTGTGCGTGCTGGACCTCGGGGACTTTGGAAGTACTTACCAGCTGACTGCAGACTGCTTGATCTGTTGAGAAGCAGTGCAGTGGTTTGATGGTGCTGCAGAGTGACACATGACTACACAGACCCTGAACAGACATTAGCACAGGCTTCAGCAAACCTACATCTGAGCCTCAAATCATTCATTAAATCAGAACATCAAAAGGAACTTTACTTGAATGCCTCGACATAAATTTTTTATTATTACTGAGAATAAATCTTTTGTCATTTTTCTCACCACCACCGTCTCCTGTCTCTCCCTCTCTCAGTCTGTACGTATCAGCTTGCTGCATCTCTTTCTCCTTCTCTAGTTTGATACATCTTTTTGCTTGGCTTGGTATTTTGTGAAATGGATCTTATGAATTTTTCAGAGAGGTTCATTGCTTTAGTCAGGCCTGGTTAAGTGGAGGATTGTATCAGTTCGCAACATTTTAGGCTGCATCTGTACTCTTTCCGAAATCGCGTTGTTTATAGATTTAGAGCTTATTTGGATTAATGGATGACCACTAATAATATTCTAGTGTTGAAAAGTTTTTAAAAGCCTATACTGAAACATTACTCTTTATTTTATTTTTCTTGAATTGTGGGCATACAGTATTAGATACTGTACTGAACTGTTACATAAAAGAATTTAGAGCTTTAATTCTACTGCAACTGTGGCCTGTCTGTCACATTGTATCTGTTTCTGACCGGAGTGTTTCTTTTTGTTCAACCTTTTACTAACATGAATCCTTTTAGTGCTTTTGTCAGGATTCACTTGCTATTAGATTACTCTTTAAATGTTGATGAAACAGAGCTATACTGAGGTACTCCGGCTAAAGAAAATGCTCCCTAGCAGGATGAATTAGATATAATGTCATGGAAATTTGACTTATTGATGGGGGTAGTGGAGGTAGGCCTAGATTTCTGGGAGATATGGGAGTATGTTTTTTAAGGTATACTTTCCATTAGTTCTTAGTCTCAATCCCATTCTAACATATCTTCCATTGTTTTCGTAATCCGTAAGTGAAACGGTCTGATTAGAACTCTGAATTCTAGGTTTATTACACATATGCTGTTTACACATATCTACCGTTTTATTTTTATATATTATGAGCATGTTTTTGCAGCGTTGAGTAATGCATCACAGACATATCTGTTGATTCCTTGAACACAATGTTAAAGGGATAGTTCACCCAAAAATGAAAGTTAGATGTTTATTTGCTTACCCCCAGGGCATCCAAGATGTAGGTGACTTTGTTTCCTCAGCAGAACACAAACGAAGA